>CM064563.1:19273872-19466372 GCA_032716605.1 Paralithodes platypus
AAGATAAAGTTGTACATTTTTCGGTAGAAAAATGTCCCGGCTGAAAGCCGGTTCCTCTTAAATTACAGGCTCGCTGTCACTCGCCAGGATAAAATCGACACCTAAATGGCACGAAAGGTCTTAAAATTGACAGAAATGGTTCGAAGGTTCTTAAAATCGTCAAACTAATGGGGCGAACGTCTTAAAATTAGAAAAGCAATGGGGCCAAACATGAGGGAGAAAGGAGTCAAGAAAAAAATCCCTCAAGTGGAGATCTCCCCTTAACTATTCGTATTTATCGTGGTTAGACGTACAGTTAGCCACAGTTATGTTCCTCGTCTGTGATCTTATTATGGAAGTATAAAGTACAGTGGCGCTAATAAGTCACGGCTCAGCTGTCATGACGTTTGGTTCACTCTGTGCTGTATTAATGTCTGTCAGATGTTGAATAGGGTGGCTAAGTGTAGGAACATGTTTGTATATCTCTCACTCAAACAGAAGAAATCATGTGTAAATATTGCTGATACCAATTATGGATCAACACATAAATGGTGCTGAGACATGACTTATTAGCGCCACTGTACATTATTGAATTAAATGTGTAGTCTCTTATGCAGTGGTTAACTCATCTGATTAGTCAACTGATAATGAATAGAAACTCAATTTGCAATTCATTCACACTAATTTGACATACATAAGATTACGACGAGAAACATAACTTATGGGGCCAACTGTACATACATACCACATATGCAGAAACAAAAAAATACTTAAGGGGAGATGGGCCGGTTTTCTGGTCCCCTTTCCTCCTCATGCTTATCCCCATTAGTTTTGAGATTTTAAGATGTTTGCCCCATTAGTTTGTTAATTTTAAGACCTTTCGCCCCATTTCTTCGTCAATACTTAAACCTTTCGTGCTATTTAGGTGTCGATTTTTTCCCTGGCGAACGATAGTGAGCCTGTAATGTTGGAAGAACCGGCCTTCGGCCGGGAAATTTTTCTACCGAAAAATGTACAAATTAATCTAGAAGGGGGATCTAATGGATGTGTGTTGTTTTTAATTTGATGGAGGTCTAGGGAGGAAACTAGAAAAATAATGAATACAAGCAAAAATCGGCCAAAAAGTGAACCATCTCCCCTTAAATTATCAGTTGACTAATCATATGAGTTAAGGGGAGGTATTTAGTGTGTTCCCTAGACCTCCATCAAGCTTAAAATTACACCCCCTTGAGTCCCTTTCAAGATAAATTTGTACATTTTTCGGTAGAAAAATGTCACGGCCGAAGGCCGGTTCCTCTTAAATTACAGGCTCGCTATCGCTCGCCAAGATAAAATCGACACCTGAATGGCACAAAAGGTCTTAATATGGGGTGAAAGTTCTTAAAATCGCTAAACTAATGGGGCAAACGTTTTATAATATCAAAAGCAATGGGGCTAAACAGGAGGGAGAAAGGGGTCAAGAAAAAAATCCCTCAAGTGGAGACCTCGCCTTAACCACTGCATAATAAACTGTCGACACTTGTAATTCAAACATCCACATTATATTTCTATGCATAAGATTACGGAGAAGAACAGAACTTGTGTGGCCAACTGTACAAGCATACCGCACAAACAAAACAATCACACACACACACAATCACACACACACACACACAGCCCGTAGCCTAGTAGGTAGAGCTCTCGTCTCACACACGAGGGGTCGGGGGTTCAATCCCCGGCCGGGCGGAGACAAATTGGGCTTGTCTCCTTTCATGTGTTAGCCTCAGTTCACCTAGCTGTAAATAGGTACCTGGAATAAGTGGACGACGTTGTGACGTCCCATCTGGGGATGGCAAAAATGGTACAAGGCGAGATGGGTATCATATGGTTCACCTAAGCTGATGGCTACCTAAGCCTTCGGGCGAGACGGTACCGTCTATAGTGAGAATGGTACCATACAGATCCACCCTAAGCCTTCGTTTCCGATGTCGCCAATTGGCTAAAATACAGACTACACACACATCCACAGCCATTCCAACGATACATATAACACCTACACATATAGGAGGCGGGAAATAACGAGCATGCTCACTCCCGCAATACAACTAGAGTAAGTACAACTAGAGTAAGTACACACAAAGAAATACAAAAAAAAAAAAAAAAAAAAAAAAAAAAAAAAAATAATAATAATAATAATAATAATAATATTAATAATAGAAAAATCAATAAATTAAAACAGACACACTCACACATCAAACAATAAATAATAATAATAATAATAATAATAATAATAATAATAATAAATAATACTAATAATAGAATAATAAAAAACTAAAAACAAAATGAAGACTACCCATGAATCTGGTTCCTCGACTATCTTGGAGTAAGGAAAGGTTTAAAATAAGTGGCAGGTGGCGAGGAAGGGAAGTGTGGTAGGAGGGAGAGAGACGGGGCTTGATACAATATACAGTAAGTTTGGAAGATACTTAACCCCTTCTGTACCGGCGATGTCTGTTTTATTTTATTCTAGCTATATTTAGACGATTTTGTGTCGCTTAAGGGGAGGCAGACCGTTTTTCGGGACCCCCTTCTCCATTATGTTTAGCCCCACTAGTTTTGAGATTATAAGACGTTCGGCCCATTAGTTTGGCGATTGTAACGCCTTCGCCTCATTTCGTTGTCAATTTTAAGACCTTTCGTGCAATTTAGGTGTCGATTATTTCCTGGCGAGCGAAAGCGAGCCTGCAATTTTAAGAGGAATCGGCCTTCGGCCGGGAAATTTTTCTACCGAAAAATGTACCGATTAATCTTGAAGGGGGGTCTAGGGGGTATTTTTCTAAACTTAATGGAGGTCTAGGGAGGAAACTAAAAAAATATATGAATACATTAATTAATAGACCAAACAAACGGTCAGTCTCCCCTTAAGAAGGATCTGTGGTAGTGAAAAAGGGGTTAAGTGAGATAGTTGGAAGTCTGTTTATTGCTGGAGGCCCCTGTTAAACCGCATACAATCGTCTAATAGTATGCCAGAATAAAACTACAAAGACGTTGCCGGCACAGAAAGGGTTAAGGGGGGTCACCGTGTTTTTTTTTTATCTTTCTCTCCTTTTATATATCTCCCTGGCTTGTATCCATTCGGCCCCATTCAGCCAACTGTTTTAAGACGTTTATCCCCATCCAGGTGTCGATTTTTTCCTGGCGAGCGATAGCGAGCCCGCATTGTATGGAGAAATCCGGCTTCGCCGGAGACATTGTTCTATCGAAAAATGTACAAATTTAGCTTCCTGTCAAAGCAAATATATATATATGTTGGCTCGCTACCGCTCGCCAGGATTTTTTTTTCTATGTGATTGAGGGAGGCAAAAGGCATAACTGCCTATAGCGAGTGCCTCCCCCATAGTTGAAGAGTGACAGGGCCAAAATCAAGGGACGTTCGAGCCAAAATGCCTGGACACACGGAGTTTGAAGCAATTTAAGTCATAGGAAGAGGGAAAGACTGATTCTGGGAGAGAGTTCAAGAGCTCAGATGTTGAGTAGAAGAAAGTTTGAGAGTAACGTTTCACTCTTGGGTTGGAGAGTTGCACAGAGTAGGGGTGGGATTGAGTTGCAAGACGGGTACCACGTGCCCTACGTAAAGGTGGTATGCACTGGGATAGCTCTGAGGAACACTGATTATTATAGTAGCGATAGAATAGCGAGAGAGGTGCAACATTGCGGCGGAGAGAGAGAGATTGCAGAGCGTTGGTGAGTGGACGGGAGTTAATGATACGAATGATTAATGATTGACACCTGGATGGGGGTAAACGTCTTAAAACAGTAGGCTGAATGGGGCCGAATGGATACAAGTCAAAGAGAGAGGGAGAGAAAGAGAACAAAAGCGAGGTGGGCTCCCTTAACAACGTACAGTTCGCCACACAAGTTCTGTTCCTCGTCGGGATTTTATGTATGGAAGTAAAATTAGTATGTATGAATTGCCCACTTGCGAGTTTCGTTCTATAAGGAAGTTGGAGCTGTAGATAACGATATTTAACAGCTAAAATACGGTCGAAGTACATAATTATATATATACATCAAACTCATTTCAATATGCCATTTATCTATCAGAAACGTACATTATGGCATTTCTGTTTAATATCGATATTCACGGATCCAACTTCATTATAGCTTGAAACTCGCAAGTGGTTAATTGAGAGTGTGGTTGCTTGTAATTATCAGTCGACTAATGATATGAGTTAAGGGGAGACTGACCGTTTGTTTGGTCTATTAATTAATTTATTCATATATTTGTTTTAGTTTCCTCCCTAGACCTCCATCAAGCTTAGAAAAACACCCCCTTGACCCCCTTCAAGATAGTTTTGTACATGTTTCGGTAGAAAAATGTTCAGGCCGAAGGCCGCTTCCTCATAAAATTGCAGGCTCGCTATCGCTCGCCAGGAAAAAATCGACACCTAAAAGGCACGAAAGGTCTTAAAATTGACAACGAAATGGGGCAAAAGGTGTTAAAATCGCCAAACTAATGGGCCGAACGTCTTATAATCTCAAAACTAGTGGGGCTAAACATTAGGGAGAAGGGGGTCAAGAAAAACGGTCTGCCTCCCCTTAACCACTGCATAATTATGAAACTACACTCGCAATTCAGTCAAGGGTATTATATTTACAAGTATAAGATTACGGAGAGGAACGGATCTTATGTTTTTTATTTATTTTTTTTTTTTTTTACAGCTTGATGGAGGTCTAGGGGAGGAAACTAAACAATAATAAAAAGATAAAAAAAATCAACAAATAAATACGCCCATTTCCCCTTAAGGAGTCATTTTTTTTTTTTTTTTTTATCTTTCTCTCCTTTTCTCTCTTTCTCTGACTTGTATCCATTCGGCCCCATTCAGCCAACTGTTTTAAGACGTTTATCGCCATCCAGGTGTCGATTTTATCGCTCGCCAGCATTGTATGGAGAGATCCGGCTTAGCCGGAAATTTTTTTCTATCGAAAAATGTACAAATTTAGCTTGCTGTCAAAACAAAAATATATATATGCTGGCTTGCTACCGCTCGCCAGGAAAATATTGACACCTGGATGGGGGGCCGAATGGATACAAGCCAAATAGAGAGAGGGAAAGAAAGAGAAAACAAGCGAGGTGGGCTCCCTTAAAAATTGATTCTCCTAAGCTCACTAAGCCATTCGGTACCAGAGACGTCCTTTTCATTATATTCTGGCAACTATTATACGATATGATTTAGATTAAGATGGACCTCTAGCCATTAATAAGGTTTCAAACTATCTCAACCAACCCTTTAAACTAGTACCACATATCCTGGCTAAGCTGCATAATATCGTCTAAATATAGCTAGAATAAAATATATCACACGTCGCTGGTACTCAAAGGGTTAATAAATCCCCCCCCCCCCCTCTCTCTCAACATTTATATCTATATTCCTTTGTGTGTGCCCCCCCCCCCCCCCCCCCTCTCTCTCTCTCTCTCTCTCAACCATGGCTGGAAATACGTGCTGAAGTAAAAGTAGTAGTAGGACCTAATGTAGAAACTTTTTTCAGATAGATTACTTTCTCCATCTGAATAAACTTCTCACCCAAGTTATTTATGACCCTTAGGTAGCGCCATTAAGGAACAGAGTAAATAGAGCTACGAAAAGTGTATTCAGGCACACACCTCACTCTCTCTCTCATATTGTTGATATCGTGTAAACTCTGTCTCTCTCTCACTGTTGGTATCGTGTACATGTGTTTGTTTAAGCCTCTTTTTTTGTGGTGTGTTTATGTGTGTCTAGGTCCCACGTATGATTGTGTCTGCCTGAGAGAGAGAGAGAGAGAGAGAAGAAACAAAACTACCTTCAATATAAGAAAGAAACTACAAGCTTCCCTGCCTGACTGTTCCTCGTGTTCCCAGAGAGATAATAAATATGTTAGAAGTGATGTGTGCGAGTGTGTGTTATGCCTTTATGTAGGTGTAAATGTGGGTGCAGACCAATGTACACCGCCTGTTTATGTTAAGAGTGAAAAAAAATGCTAATTACCATCGGGAGTGATCTAACGTGGGGTGGCGTCGTATGTGTATTTATTATCGAGTTCTGCGTACTTGTGTGTATATAAATTATATAATGTGTGGTTAGGCCCTCTGTTGGTACTGCGTGAGAGAGAGAGAGAGAGAGAGAGAGAGAGAGAGAGAGAGAGAGAGAGAGAGAGAGAGAGAGAGAGAGAGAGAGAGAGAGAGAGAGAGAGAGAGAGAGAGAGAGAGAGAGAGAGAGAGAGAGAGAGAGAGAGAGAGAGAGAGAGAGAGAGAGAGAGAGAGAGAGAGAGAGAGAGAGAGAGAGCTCTAACATATGTACGGGAGTTAATGATACGAATGATTAATGATTGACACCTGGATGGGGGTAAACGTCTTAAAACAGTAGGCTGAATGGGGCCGAATGGATACAAGTCAAAGAGAGAGGGAGAGAAAGAGAAAAGCGAGGTGGGCTCCCTTAACAACGTACAGTTGGCCACACAAGTTCTGTTCCTCGTCGGGATTTTATGTATGGAAGTAAAATTAGTATGTATGAATTGCCCACTTGCGAGTTTCGTTCTATAAGGAAGTTGGAGCTGTAGATAACGATATTTAACAGCTATAATACGGTCAAAGTACATAATTATATATATACATCAAACTCATTTCAATATGCCATTTATCTATCAGAAACGTACATTATGGCATTTCTGTTTAATATCGATATTCACGGATCCAACTTCATTATAGCTTGAAACTCGCAAGTGGTTAATTGAGAGTGTGGTTGCTTGTAATTATCAGTCGACTAATCATATGAGTTAAGGGGAGACTGACCGTTTGTTTGGTCTATTAATTAATGTATTCATATATTTGTTTTAGTTTCCTCCCTAGACC
The DNA here is from genome assembly GCA_032716605.1 of Paralithodes platypus. NCBI lineage: Eukaryota > Metazoa > Arthropoda > Malacostraca > Decapoda > Lithodidae > Paralithodes > Paralithodes platypus. Next base: position 19,280,723 of record CM064563.1, read on the forward strand.
TCCATCAATCTTAGAAAAACACCCCCTTGACCCCCTTCAAGATAGTTTTGTACATTTTTCGGTAGAAAAATGTTCAGGCCGAAGGCCGCTTCCTCATAAAATTGCAGGCTCGCTATCGCTCGCCAGGAAAAAATCGACACCTAAAAGGCACGAAAGGTCTTAAAATTGACAACGAAATGGGGCAAAAGGTGTTAAAATCGCCAAACTAATGGGCCGAACGTCTTATAATCTCAAAACTAGTGGGGCTAAACATTAGGGAGAAGGGGGTCAAGAAAAACGGTCTGCCTCCCCTTAACCACTGCATAATTATGAAACTACACTCGCAATTCAGTCAAGGGTATTATATTTACAAGTATAAGATTACGGAGAGGAACGGATCTTATGTTTTTTATTTATTTTTTTTTTTTTTTACAGCTTGATGGAGGTCTAGGGGAGGAAACTAAACAATAATAAAAAGATAAAAAAAATCAACAAATAAATACGCCCATTTCCCCTTAAGGAGTCATTTTTTTTTTTTTTTTTTATCTTTCTCTCCTTTTCTCTCTTTCTCTGACTTGTATCCATTCGGCCCCATTCAGCCAACTGTTTTAAGACGTTTATCGCCATCCAGGTGTCGATTTTATCGCTCGCCAGCATTGTATGGAGAGATCCGGCTTAGCCGGAGAAATTTTTCTATCGAAAAATGTACAAATTTAGCTTGCTGTCAAAACAAAAATATATATATGCTGGCTTGCTACCGCTCGCCAGGAAAATATTGACACCTGGATGGGGGGCCGAATGGATACAAGCCAAATAGAGAGAGGGAAAGAAAGAGAAAACAAGCGAGGTGGGCTCCCTTAAAAATTGATTCTCCTAAGCTCACTAAGCCATTCGGTACCAGAGACGTCCTTTTCATTATATTCTGGCAACTATTATACGATATGATTTAGATTAAGATGGACCTCTAGCCATTAATAAGGTTTCAAACTATCTCAACCAACCCTTTAAACTAGTACCACATATCCTGGCTAAGCTGCATAATATCGTCTTAATATAGCTAGAATAAAATATATCACACGTCGCTGGTACTCAAAGGGTTAATAAATCCCCCCCCCCCCTCTCTCTCTCTCTCAACATTTATATCTATATTCCTTTGTATGTGGCCCCCCCCCCCCCTCTCTCTCTCTCTCTCTCGACCATGGCTGGAAATACGTGCTGAAGTAAAAGTAGTAGTAGGACCTAATGTAGAAACTTTTTTCAGATAAATTACTTTCTCCATCTGGATAAACTTCTCACCCAAGTTATTTATGACCCTTAGGTAGCGCCATTAAGGAACAGAGTAAATAGAGCTACGAAAAGTGTATTCAGGCACACACCTCACTCTCTCTCTCATATTGTTGATATCGTGTAAACTCTGTCTCTCTCTCACTGTTGGTATCGTGTACATGTGTTTGTTTAAGCCTCTTTTTTTGTGGTGTTTATGTGTGTCTAGGTCCCACGTATGATTGTGTCTGCCTGAGAGAGAGAGAGAGAGAGAGAGAAGAAACAAAACTACCTTCAATATAAGAAAGAAACTACAAGCTTCCCTGCCTGACTGTTCCTCGTGTTCCCAGAGAGATAATAAATATGTTAGAAGTGATGTGTGCGAGTGTGTGTTATGCCTTTATGTAGGTGTAAATGTGGGTGCAGACCAATGTACACCGCCTGTTTATGTTAAGAGTGAAAAAATATGCTAATTACCATCGGGAGTGATCTAACGTGGGGTGGCGTCGTATGTGTATTTATTATCGAGTTCTGCGTACTTGTGTGTATATAAATTATATAATGTGTGGTTAGGCCCTCTGTTGGTACTGCGTGAGAGAGAGAGAGAGAGAGAGAGAGAGAGAGAGAGAGAGGAGAGAGGAGAGAGAGAGAGAGAGAGAGAGAGAGAGAGAGAGAGAGAGAGAGAGAGAGAGAGAGAGAGAGAGAGAGAGAGAGAGAGAGAGAGAGAGAGAGAGAGAGAGCTACATAGAGCTACATAGATACACAGACCACACAGACCTCAAGGTCCTTACTAGGCAGTCTGGCCTTACAAACTATAATATGCATATATGCATATATGCACATACACACATACACATACATACATATACATATATATATATATACATATATATACACATACATATACACATACATACATACACACATATATATACAGTATATATATACATACTGTACAGTGCACACACATACATATACATACATTTTTTTTTTTTTTTTTTTTTCCATTCATATCACCCCAGCCCTCTGCAGATAGAGGTCAAGCCTTCCCTTGAAGGCGTTTATTGTGTCGCTCTCCACCACTCTCGCTGGTAGTTTATTCCACTCTGTCGCCACACTGTAGGTGAAGAAACTCTTTGTGACATCTAGGTTTGCCTTTTTGGTTTTTAATTTCATTCCATTTCCGCGAGTTTGATTAGTATTGTTTAATGTGAATAGTGCATTTACATCGACTTTGTCAAAACCTTTTAGTATCTTAAAGCACTCAATAAGCTGACCCCTCAACCTCCTCTTTTTTAATGAGAACAGGTTCAATCGTTTAAGTCTTTCTTCATATGGTTTATTTCTTAATGAGGGTATCATCTTCGTCGCTCTACGCTGTACTGACTCGAGTCTTACAATGTCCTTGATCAGATAAGGTGACCAGAACTGCACACCATATTCAAGGTGGGGCCTCACCATACTTTTGAACAGTGGCACTATTACGTTTTCATGTTTATATGTAAATTTTCGTTTAATAAAGCCCAATGCTATGTTTGCCTTATTTGCAGCTGCTATACATTGGTCGGAAGTTTTTAGGTTTTCAGATATTAGTACCCCTAGGTCTTTTACTACCGTTGCGGTTTTTATTTGTTTGCCATTCATTTCGTATTTGTATTTCATATTTCTGCTACCAACCTGCAGCACCTGACATTTATCGACATTGAAGGGCATCTGCCATTTTTTCGACCACTCTGATATCTTGTTTAAATCAGATTGCAACGCATTTCTATCATCTTCGTTCAGGACTGTATTTCCTATTTTTGTATCGTCGGCGAATTTGGAAATGGTGTTGTTTACCCCTACATCGATATCGTTAATGTAAATGAGAAACAGGACCGGTCCAAGGACTGAACCCTGTGGAACTCCACTAGTGACAGGCTCCCACTCCGATTCCACTCCATTTATCACCACTCTCTGTCTTCTGTCCGTAAGCCAATTTTTTATCCAAGAATGAATTTCACCTTTGATACCTATCCTCTCCAGTTTAGCCAATAGTTTTCGGTGAGGCACCTTGTCGAAAGCTTTTTGAAAGTCCAAGAAGATTATATCTAGTGATTTCGTCATGTCGTTATATGTGAATAGTTTGTTATAAAATTCAATCAAATTTGTTAGGCATGACTTATTTGATCTAAAGCCGTGTTGACTATTTTTGATTAGGTTGTTTGATTCGAGGTAATCTACAATCTTATCTCTAATGATTTTTTCCATGATTTTTCCTACAATTGAAGTTAGGCTAATTGGTCTGTAATTACTCGCTTTGGCCTTGCTACCCTTCTTGTATATCGGCGTAATGTTCGCATCTTTCCAATCACTCGGTACAATCCCCTGTAGTAGTGATAAGTTAAATAGTTGTGTCAGGGGTTTTGCTATTTCGTCCTTGACATTCTTAATTATTTTCGGGTGGAGCATGTCGGGTCCCGGGGTCTTATTTACATTTAAATTACTCAATTTGCTTTGTACTTCGGTAACACTGATGGAGAGAGAGAGAGAGAGAGAGAGAGAGAGCTATCTTCAATACATGAATGGAATGGAATTACAAGCCTCCTGGCTGACTGTTTTTCGTGCTTCCAGAAAGAGAATAAAATGTTAGAAGTGATGTGTGTGTTATGCCTTTATGTACGTGTAAATGTCGGTGCCAAACTATTTACACCACCTATTTATGTTAAGAGTGAAAAAATATGCTGATTGAATCAATGTGCGATATCAAACGTGGGGTAGCGTCGTATGTGTATTTATTATCGAGTTCTGGGTACTTGTGTGTGTGTGTGTATATATAATGTGTGGTTAGGCCCTCTGTTGGTACTCTGTGTGTGAGAGAGAGAGAGAGAGAGAGAGAGAGAGAGAGAGAGAGAGAGAGAGAGAGAGAGAGAGAGAGAGAGAGAAAGAAAACAAAACTACCTTCAATACAAGAATAAATAATTACAAGCTTCCCTGCCTGACTGTTCCTCGTGCTCCCAGAGATAATAAATATGTTAGAAGTGATGTGTGAGTGTGTGTTATGCCTTTAAGTAGGTTTAAATGTGGGTGCAGACCAATGTACACCGCATGTTTATGTTAAGAGTGAAAAAATATGCCAATTTCAATGAGCGGTATATAACGTGAAATGGCGGCGTATGTGTATTTATAATTGAGTTCTGCGTACTTGTGTGTGTATATATATGTGTGGTTAGGCCCTCTGTTGGTACTGCGTGTGTATGGGGGGGGGGGGGGGAGAGAGAGAGAGAGAGAGAGAGAGAGAGAGAGAGAGAGAGAGAGAGAGAGAGAGACTATCTTCAATACAAGAATGAAACTACAAGCTTCCCTGCCTGACTGTTCCTCGTGCTCCCAGAGAGATAATAAATATGTTAGAAGTGATGTTACTCAGTTACTTGTTCGTCAAGGGGAATCCACGCAATGCGAGCTAAGCTCATTATTATCGCGCCTCCTTAACTGGGAATGTATTGCGTGAAATACATGTTAAGTGTTTTATGTACTGTTGGAATGGCTGTGGATGTGTGTGTGTAGTCTGTATTTAGCTAATTGGCGACATCGGAAACGAAGGCTTAGGGTGGATCTGTATGGTACCATTCTCACTATAGACGTACCGTCTCGCCCGAAGGCTTAGGTAGCCATCAGCTATGCATATGATACCCATCTCGCCTTGTACCATTTTTGCCAACCCCAGATGGGACGTCACAACGTCGTCCACTTATTCCAGGTACCTATTTACAGCTAGGTGAACTGAGGCTAACACGTGAAAGGAGACAAGCCCAATTTGTCTCCACCCAGCCGGGGATTGAACCCCGACCCCTCGTGTGTGAGACAAGAGCTCTACCTACTAGGCTACGGGCTGTGTGCGAGTGTGTGTGTTATGCCTTTAAGTACGTGTAAATGTGGGTGCCAAACTACACCGCCTGTTTATGTTAAGAGTGAAAAAATATGCTGATTACAATGAGAGATATCTATCGTGGCGTCGTAGGTGTATTTATTATCGAGTTCTGCGTACTTGCGTGTATCTATATATAATGTGTGGTTAGGCCCTCTCTTGGTACTGAGAGAGACAGAGAGAGTGTATGTGTGTGTGTGTAGAATCACTAACATCCATCTCGTCTACCCAAGTGAGATATATATAGTGTGAGTGACAAGGGTGATGAAGGCCAATTACAGGAACATGAAGGGAATGACCATAGATTTGTTTTCTCTTTCTCTTCCTCTCTCTTTGGCTTGTATCTATTCGACCCCCTTCAGCCTACTGTTTTAAGACGTTTACCCCCATCCAGGTGTCAATATTTTCCTGGCGAGCGGTAGCGAGCCAGCATATATATATTTTTGTTTTGACAGCAAGATACATCTGTACATTTTTCGATAGAAAAATTTCTCCGGCGAAGCCGGATTTCTCCATACAATGGCTCGCTATCGCTCGCCAGGAAGAAATCGACACCTGGATGGGGATAAACGTCTTAAAACAGTTGCTGAATGGGGCCGAATGGATACAAGCCAGGGAAAGAGAGAAAAGGAGAGAAAGATTTAAAAAAAAAAAAAACGATGACGAAAAAAGGGAACGACCAAAGTATGATTAGACCTCCACCTCTTCCGTGTCCTAGACTTCTTTGAGGAGCCTACCCAAATGTATATTATACAATTTTGTGTTGTTTTGTCCCGTTTATCAAGATATAATAAATAAGAGTGATCTTTATATACAGCCTTATACAGAAAAAGCATTGAGTGAACTTGTATTAACCCCTTGAAGCTCTGACGCGTTTTAGCAGTTTATTTTGGCTATCATTAGACGATTTTATGCAGCTTAGGAAGGATATGTGGGTATTAAAAGGGTAAATACTATCCTAATGAACCCTCTGACTTCAATATACCGTTACTAATCTGAATACAAATCGTCTAATAACTACCAGGAAACAGAAAATAAATGCGTTTTGGAGCTCGAAAGGGTTGAACAAAAAAGAAAGGAGAGAACAAGTTAAAAGGATCATACAAGAACTCTGGTAAAGAAGAGAAAAGAAAAAGAAAGACAACAAAAAGAGCTCAAACATAGACAAATTAAAGTGAACATTAGGGGGGACCGTAGCAAAGGTTTAACCCCCGAACAAGCACCGAACCGAACTCATTGAAAAATGTGAACCATATTTAACTATTCGTATTTATCGTGCTTAGACGTACAGTTGACCACATAAGTTCTGTTCCTCGTCGTGATCTTATGTATTCATATTATCACCAATTAACCTTTGAATAAATATAATAAATACCATCTTATAAATTAATGAATACACGTAGTACTCCAAGGATTCAAACCTACTAGGGGTATACTCACACCGAAATTCAGTGCACTAACCATTACGCTACCAAGACAGTTTAGAAAGTAAAATTAGTACACATGAATTGCGAGCGTGGTTCTTTTAATCATCAGTTGACTAATCATACGTGTTAACCACTGCATAAGAAACTACACTCGCAATTCAGTCAAGCGTATTATATTTATAAGTAAAAGTTTCGGAGAGGAACGGATCTTATTTTTTATTTTTTTTACAGCTTGATGGAGGTCTAGGGGAGGAAACTAAACAATAATAAAAAGATAAAATAATAAACAAATAAATACGCCCATTTCCCCTTAAGGAGGGTCACCGGCTTTTTGTTTTATCTTTCTCTCCTTTTCTCTCTTTCTCTGGCTTGTATCCATTCGGCCCCATTCAGCCAACCGTTTTAAGACGTTTATCGCCATCCAGGTGTTGATTGTATCGCTCGCCAGCATTGTATGGAGAGATCCGGCTTCCCCGGAGAAATGTTTCTATAGAAAAATTTACAAATTTAGCTTGCTGTCAAAACAAAAAATATATATGCTGGCTTGCTACCGCTCGCCAGGAAAATATTGACACCTGGATGGGGGGCCGAATGGATACAAGCCAAATAGAGAGAGGGAAAGAAAGAGAAAACAAGCGAGGTGGGATTCCTTAATAATTGGTTCTCCTAAGCTCACTAAGCCATTCGGTACCAGAGACGTCCTTTTCATTATATTTTGACAACTATTATACGATATGATTTAGATTAAGATGGACCTCTAGCCATTAATAAGGTTTCAAACTATCTCAACCAACCCTTTAAACTAGTACCACATATCCTACCTAAGCTGCATAATATCGTAGAAATATAGCTAGGAAAAAACTATGATACATGTCACTGGTACTCAAAGGGCATATAAATCACACACACACACACACACACACACACACACACACACACACACACTCTCTCTCTCTCACTCACTCACTCTCACACTCTCTCTCTCTCTTGACCATGGCTGGAAATACGTGCTGAAGTAGAAGTAGTATTAAGGCCTAATGTAGAAACTTTTTTCAGATAAATTACTTTCTCCATCTGGATAAACTTCTCACCCAAGTTAGTTATGACCCTTAGGTAGCGCCATTAAGGAAAAGAGTAAATAAAGCTACGATCAGTATATTTTTTCACTCTTAACATAAACAGGCGGTGTACATTGGTCTGCACCCACATTTACACCTACATAAAGGCACACACTCACACATCACTTCTAACATATTTATTATCTCTCTGGGAGCACGTGAAACAGTCAGGCAGGGAAGCTTGTAGTTTCATTCTTGTATTGAAGATAGTTTCCCTCTCCCTCCCTCTCTCTCTCTCTCTCTCTCTCTTAAACAAACACATTTACACGATACCAACATTGAGAGAGAGAGTTTACACGATATCAACAATATGAGAGAGAGTGAGATGTGTGCCTGAATATATATATATATATATATATATATATATATATATATATATATATATATTTTAAACAAACACATTTACACGATACCAACATTGAGAGAGAGAGTTTACACGATATCAACAATATGAGAGAGAGTGAGATGTGTGCCTGAATATATATATATATATATATATATATAGATATATATATATATATATATATATATATATATATATATATATATATATATATTCAGGCACACATCTCACTCTCTCTCATATTGTTGATATCGTGTAAACTCTCTCTCTCAATGTTGGTATCGTGTAAATGTGTTTGTTTAAGAGAGAGAGAGAGAGAGAGAGAGAGAGAGGGAGAGGGAAACTATCTTCAATACAAGAATGAAACTACAAGCTTCCCTGCCTGACTGTTCCACGTGCTCCCAGAGAGATAATAAATATGTTAGAAGTGATGTGTGAGTGTGTGCCTTTATGTAGGTGTAAATGTGGGTGCAGACCAATGTACACCGCCTGTTTATGTCAAGAGTGAAAAAATATACTGATTTTAATGACAGATATCTAAGGTGGAGTGGCGGCGCAGGTGTATTTATCATTGAGTTCTGCGTACTTGCGTGTATATAATTATATATAATGTGTGGTTAGGCCCTCTGTTGGTACTGCGTGTGATGTTGTGTATGAGAATAAAATGTTAGAAGTGATGTGTGTGTTATGCCTTTATGTACGTGTAAATGTCGGTGCCAAACTATTTACACCACCTGTTTATGTTAAGACTGAAAAAATATGCTAATTGAATGATTGTGCAATATCTAACGTGGGGTTGCATCGTAAGTGTATTTATTATCGAGTTCTGCGTACTTGCGTCTGTATATATAATGTGTGGTTAGGCCCTCTGTTGGTACTGCGTGTGATGTGTGTATGAAAAGAGAGAGAGAGAGAGGGGTGTGTGTGTGTGTGTGTGTGTGTAGAATCACTAACATCCATCTCGTCTACCCAAGTGAGATATATATAGTGTGAGTGACAAGGGTGATGAAGGCCAATTACAGGAACATGAAGGGAATGACCATAGTTTTGTTTTCTCTTTCTCTTCCTCTCTCTTTGGCTTGTATCTATTCGACCCCATTCAGCCTACTGTTTTAAGACGTTTACCCCCATCCAGGTGTCAATATTTTCCTGGCGAGTGGTAGCGAGTCAGCATATATATATATTTTTGTTTTGACAGCAAGATAAATCTGTACATTTTTCGATAGAAAAATTTCTCCGACGAAGCCGGATTTCTCCATACAATGCTGGCTCGCTATCGCTCGCCAGGAAGAAATCGACACCTGGATGGGGATAAACGTCTTAAAACAGTTGCTGAATGGGGCCGAATGGATACAAGCCAGGGAAAGAGAGAAAAGGAGAGAAAGATTTAAAAAAAAAAAACGGTGACCCCCCTTAACCCTTGTCTAGCGGGGGGGGGGGGGGGGGGGGGGGGCTATTTTGGGCATATTCAGGCCGTCCTGAATGATCAATCAAGTATCTGCATGAAAAGAAATGTATTCAGCAAAAAACTAGGCGCTAAAAGCTTCAAAATGAGACCAGAACGAGCTACGTAGCACTCGTCGTTTTCATGCAGTGGTACCACTAACATGGGAGTTTAGCGTATAGCTGCATATTTTTTCCCGCTATGCTCACTACTGGCAACACTGCCGGACTCTCGAGAACAGAGGGAGCGTGAGTCAGTGGGCGGCGGTAAGCCCTGGGTGTCGGGCGTGTGGCCTTAGCTGCTGCGCTCCCGGCCATTTGCACTCGATTTTAACCCTTTAAAAGCCTTAAAGATGTTCCTAACTTGCTGCAAATTGGAGCCCGACTTAAGGCGGGCCCCGCCAGTTAAGGGTTAAGGGAACGACCAAGGTTTGATTAGACCTCCAGGCTCCACCTCATCCGTGTCCTAGACTTCTGTGAGGAGCCTACCCAAATGTATATTATAACATTTTGTGTTGTTTTGTCCCGTTTATCAAGATATTATATATAAGAGTGATCTTTATATACAGCCTTATACAGAAAAAGCATTGAGTGAACTTGTATTAACCCCTTGAAGCTCTGACGCGTTTTAGCAGTTTATTTTGGCTATCATTAAGACGATTTTATGCAGCTTAGGAAGGATATGTGGGTATTAAAAGGGTAAAAACTATCCTAATCAACCCTCTGACTTCCATATACCGTTACTAATCTGAATACAAATCGTCTAATAGCCTAACTACCAGGAAACAGAAAATAAATGCGTTTTGGAGCTCGAAAGGGTTAAACAAAAAAGAAAGGAGAGAACAAGTTAAAAGGATCATACAAGAACTCTGGTAAAGAAGAGAAAAGAAAAAGGAAGAAAAAAAAAAATCAAACATAGACAAATTAAAGAGAACATTAGGGGGAACCGTAGCAAAGGCTTAAGGGCAGGTTTTTAGTGCGTTTCCTAGACTTCCATCAAGCTTGAAATTACACCCCCTTGACCCCCTTTCAAGATAAATTTGTAAATTTTTCGGTAGAAAAATGTCCTGGCCGAAGGCCGATTCCTCTTATATTACAGGCTCGCTATCGCTCGCCAGGAAAAAAGCGACACCTAAATGGCAATAAAGGTCTTAAAAGTGACATAAATGGGGTGAAAGTTCTTAAAATCGCCAAGCTAATGGGGCGAACGTCTTAAAATCTCAAAAGCAATGGGGCTAAACATGAGGGAGAAAGGGGTAAAGAAAAAAATCCCTCAAGTGGAAATCTCCCCTTAACCCCCCCCCCCCAGCCCCCAACAAGCACCAAACCGAACCGAACTCATTGAAGTGTGGGCTGTTTAGAGTGGCAGGGTGTTAAACGAAAGCCAAGTACATTCTTTGTGTCCTTTATCAATATAATTATTTGTTTTCCAGCTGAGGGTAAATTGTCATGTTTCTATCTTTGTTACTCCGCTATAAGTTAGATTTTGTAGCGAAATTGGATGTTAATAATGATAACTTGGCATTAATACGACACACAGCCATAGTAGTTTCATCTATTTCCAGGGGAGATCTCCACTAGAGGGATTTTTGTCTTGACCCCTTTCTCCCTCATGTTTAGCCCCATTGCTTTTGAGATTATAAAACGTTTGCCCCATTAGTTTAGCGATTTTAAGACCTTTCACCCCATATTAAGACCTTTCGTGCAATTCAGGTGTTGATTTTATCCTGGCGAGCGATAGCGAGCCTGTAATTTAAGAGGGACCGGCCTTCGGCCAGGACATTTTTCTACCGAAAAATTTACAAATTTATCTTGAAAGGGACTCGAGGGGGTGAAATTTTAAGCTTGATGGAGGTCTAGGAAATAAACTAAAAACCTCCCCTTAATACGACACACAGCCATAGTAGTTTCATATAATTCCATTAAGTATCGAGAGATCAGCTATTAAGGGATTCAATTTACCATCAGCTGGAAACAAAATAGAGTATAGTGTATATGTAAAGCTTATGTTATGGTTTATAGTTCAAACCGTCCTGGTGGTGTAATGGTTAAGGTGGCAAAAATCTGTGTGTGATAACCCGGGTTCGAATCCTGGCGGATCATACATAGGCTACTTTAATTAATTTCATTGGGGGGTGTTTGGTGTTGGGGTGAAATTAATAAAATATAGATTAGGTCTTTGGAAGTTATACAAGGGCAACAACAATACTATTTTATGTCAATTTTCCCATATTCATTCTAGTCGTCAAACAAAATTGCTCCCGTTTGACACACTCTCCAACACACCCCTTCTCCTCTATCTACACTCTTCAGAAAATAGGAAAAGTAGAAAGTAGCTATGAGATGCCGTTGTAAAGGCTTATCCCTCAATACCTTCACCTGACCACGCAGGAATTGCCTAATCTACCCTAGCTAGATTATTAAATATTAACAAAATCGGAACATTAAATTATACCAATATAGGAAGGGTGAGACAAGGAATCAAATTTACCCTGGAATATTGCTGAGCCACAGAGGTTTACATCGCAGGTCCTCATTAAGGGGGGAGGTCACCGACTTTTTCTTATGTTTCTCTCCTTTTCTCTCTTTCCCTGGCTTGTATCCATTCGGCCCCATTCAGCCAACTTTTTTAACGTGTATCCGCATCCAGGTGTGATATCTTCCTGGCGAGCGATAGCGAGCCAGCAATATATGGAGAAATCCGGCTTCGCCGGAGAAATTTTTCTATCGAAAAATGTACAAATTTACCTTGATGTCAAAACAAATATATATATATGCTAGCTCGCTACCGCTCGCCAGCATAATATAGACACCTGGATGGGGGTAAACGTCTTAAAATAGTAGGCTGAATGGGGCCGAATGGATACAAGCCAAAGAGAGAGGGAGAGAAAGAGAGAATAAAAGCGAGGTGGGCTCCATTAACGTCCGAGTGACACGGAACACCAAGGGGATAGCTAGAGAGCTTGTCCAGTACTCTCTCTCTACGGGCTTTTGGGTAATCAGGACACATCGCGCCATCCCCGTGTGTATTATGTTTTGTTTCCACCAACCAACTTCACTTCTAAACTCAATTAATGAAATCAACAAATACATGTGGCACTCCGAGGACTCGAACCTAGGATACTCACATCGAAATTCCGCGCACTTACGCATTACGCTATCAAGACCGTTATATATTAGCGACATCATCATCATCATCTTTCGGAGTTGTTGTCCTTTTGCGTTCCCATCATTCCGGCTTAGATTTAAGGGGAGATGGGCCGTTTTTCTGGTCCCCCCTTCTTCCTCATGCTTAGCCCCATTAGTTTTCAGATTGTATGACGTTTGGCTCATTAGTTTGTCGATTTTAAGACCTTTCGCCCCATTTCTTTGTCAATAGTAAGACCTTTCGTGTTATTTAGGTGTCATGATCAAATAAATACGCCCACGTCCCCTAAAATTGAATCTCTTACCATTATTACCTCTCTTACCATTGTATATATATATATATATATATATATATATATATATATATATACCGGGTATATATATATATATATATATATATATATATATATATATATATATATATATATATAATTATAATAGCAGGCTTGGGTGACCTTAACGGTACGCTTCCAAACAAAGCCCCACGGTTAAAAATTAGACCAGACTTTTCACTCCTACGCCATAACACAATAGGTCACCGGACTTGCGTGACTGAAATATTCCGGACACAATCACGTAATACTGATTTTATAATTTATTCTGCTTGAGGGGAGGTTTTTAGTTTGTTTCCTACTCTTCCAGCAATCTTAAAATTTCACCCCCTTGACCCCCTTTCAAGATAAATTTGTACATTTTTCGGTAGAAAAATGTCTCGGCCGAAGGCCGGTTACTCTTAAATTACAGGCTCGCTATCGCTCGCCAGGATAAAATCGACACCTAAATGGCACGAAAGGTCTTAAAATTGACAGAATGGGGCGGAAATTCTTAAAATCACCAAACTAATGGGACAAACGTCTTAAAATCTCAAAAGCAATGGGGCTAGACATGAGAGAGATAGGGGTCAAGAAAAAAGTCCCTCAAGTGGAAATCTCCCCTTAACATATTCAGCACCAGGGTCGTCCTTTTCATCCTATTCTGCCAACTGTTAGCCGATTATATTCACCCTAGGAAGGACGTCTAGCAATAATAAGGCTGAGCTGGGCCAGAAATCTGAGAGGGTAAATTAACGGTGTCTGATTTTTTTTTTTTTTTTTTTTTTTTTGTCAGTGAGGGAGACAAAAGGCAGAACTGTCTGTAGCGAGTGCCTCCCCCATAAATGTAAGAGTGACAAAATCAAGGGACGTTCGAGCCAAAATGCCGGTATTGCCTTGAAAACAAATAAGGCACATATGACAGTACGAAGCCTAAATCGCACGTCGCTCTCCAAGTGTGGTTATATCGCTGGAAGTTCCTGTTTCAACTAACTATTTATGTGTGGTCGAGAGAGAGAGAGATAGATACTTATATAGATACACTGACCACAGACCTTACGATCCCAGCGAGGTGGTCAGGACTAGCTAGAGAGAGAAAAGAAAGAAAGAAAGAAAGAGAGAGAGAGAGGGATAGAGAAAATAAAGAGAGAGAGAGAGAGAGAGAGAGAGAGAAAAGGTGATAAAGAAAGAAAGAAAGAGAGAGAGAAAGAAAGAGAGAGGTAGAGAGAAAAGAAAGAGTGAGAGAAAAAAAGAAAAAGAAAGAGAGAGTACAAAGGAGTACAAAGGAAATCAAGCAACAACAGATCTAGTGACCCTTCTAGGCTGCATGTCCTCCAAAACACTGAGGATCAAGTGTCCAAACAGTGGTTTAGAGTGGGTAAGGGAACATTGGAAAGGGAACTACTGCCCTAGAACTAATGTCCGTGGCAGGATTAGGAAGTTAGTAGGGGACAGATGGGTTAGTAACTGAGGGGGGGATAAAATAAAGTTATTCATTTACAAACGCAGTCAGTCGCGGGTTTGATGCGAGATATATGTCTAAGCGGAGTTTAAATGAATCAACGGTGCTGCAGTCTATAATGTCTCGGGGAAGCCCATTCCACAAGTTGACAACTCGATTGAAGAAGAAATTCTTAGATTCGTGTGAGTTAAAAGATTTACCAATAATTTTGCAACCGTTTCTCCGCGTGTAATTAGATTGGTCGATAGTGAAGTACTTACTACAGTTCATATTGTCGATGCCTTTGATGATTTTGAACACTTGAATTAAGTCACCTCTTAATCTGCGCTGGGTTAAAGGAAATAGATTTAATTCTCTAAGACGCTCTTCGTATGGTTTGTTCTTTAGGCTAGGTATCATTTTGGTAACTCTACGTTGAACTCGTTCTAGCTTGTTTATATCTGTTTGGTAATAAGGGCACCAGGATTGAACGCAGTGGCAGAGAGAGAGAGAGAGAGAGAGAGAGAGAGAGAGAGAGAGAGAGAGAGAGAGAGGGGGGGGGGGGGAGCGCTACATTCCATACAAGACGAATGAATAATGTATGAATTATTTAGCCTTGAATATAACAGTAAAAAGCTTAAGGGGAGATGGGTCGTTTTTATGGTTCCCTTCTTCCTTATGCTTAGCCCCATTAGTTTTCAGATTATGTGACGCTTGACCCATTAGTTTGGCGATTTTAACACCTTTCGCCCCATTTCGTCAATTTTAAGACCTATCGTAACATTTAGGTGTCGATTTTTTCCTGGCGAGCGATAGCGAGCCTGCAATTTTAAGAGCAACCGGCCCCCGGCCGGGAAATTTTTCTAGTACACATTTAACTTGAAGGGGGTGTTTTTCTAAGCTTGAAGGAGGTCTGGCAAGGGCACTAAAAAATAAATTAATAAATGAATTAATAGAAAAAAATAAAAATAAAATAAAAAACAGCCACTGTTCCCCTAAGCTGGATAGACAGCCAAACAGCCAAACATCAAGATAGGGAAGGTCAATCAAGTACACAGAGACAGGCAGAGATAGTGATATAGAAAACGGTACACGAGACAATTTTTGGGAATTTGAACGGTAACTGCAACATTTTTATAAGGGGTGGCGGTATAGATTTGTTTGGGTTTTAATTAAGGGAGCCCACCTCGCTTTTTTTTTTCTCTTTCTCTCATGGATCAGCCTTAAGGGGGATCACCGGCCTTGTTTTATCTTTCTCTCCTTTTCGCTCTTTCCCTGGCTTGTATCCATTCGGCCCCATTCTGCCAACTGTTTTAAGACGTTTATCCCCATCCAGGTGTCGATTTCTTCCTGGCGAGCGATAGCGAGCCAGCTATGTAAGGAGAAATCCGGCTTCGCCGGAGAAATTTTTCTATCGAAAAATGTACAAATGTAGCTTGCTGTCAAAACAAAAAAATATATGCTGGGACGCTACCACTCGCCAGGAAAATATTGACACCTGGATGGGGGTAAACGTCTTAAAACAGTAGGCTGAATGGGGCCGAATGGATACAAGCCAATGAGAGAGGGAGAGAAAGAGAAAAAAAGCGAGGTGGGCTCCCTTAAATCAATAGAGTAAAAGGTTAGTTTGCTAGTTTTATTCTGGACGTGTTTGTCCCACTCTCTCTCTGATAACCCACCCCCTCTCTCTATCTCTCTCTCTCTCTCTGATAACCCCCCCCCCACCCTCTCTCTCTCTCTCTCTCTCTCTCTCTCTCTCTACTCGTTAGTCCTCCGCCCGTGACGTCAGACACACACATATAAAAATAACAGCAATTCTCGCCGGAATGGATCGAGTGTGTGCTGTTCCACTTAGCGCTAATTATTGAAACCTGTGACGGGGGGCGCTGCAAGGGATGGTGCATTGTTTAAAAAAAAAAAAAAAAAAAAATTACTGCAAAGGATGGGGCGTAATTATTTGCTCATTTGTGTATCTTTAAATTATCTGTCTTTGTTTCCTCGCTAGACCTCCATCAAGCTTAAACCCCCCCCCCCCTCCTTCAAAATAAATTTTTACATTTTTCGATAGAAACATTTCCACTTAAATTACAGGCTAGCTATCGCTCGCCAGGGGAAAAATCTACACATAACTGACACGATAAGTCTTAATATTGACAAAGAAATGGGGTGACAGGTCTTAAAATCGCCAAACTAAAAGGGCCGAACGTCTTAAAATCGGAAAACTATTGGGGCTAAACAATGAGGTAGTAGGGGAACCAGAAAAGCGACCCATCTCCCCTTAAAATTGGTCTAGATTATTATGGCCACTTAATTGACCCTTTTCATACTCACTTTCTTTGCTTTAGAGTGAGGAAAAGAATATATGCGCATAGGCTATGATTAACCTTTTCAGTATTACGACGCATTGGTCTATACTTAAAGCTAGGATGTGCAGTGTACAGTATATTAAGGCATATACATGGCATATACATGGCATATACATGGCATATACATGGCATATACATGGCATATACATGGCATATACATGGCATATTAGACTAGTTTAGACCTAGTAAGTATGAGAGATAATTATATACGGTAGTGTTAAGGGCAGGTTTTTAGTGTGTTTCCTAGACTTCCATCGAGCTTGAAATTACACCCCCTTGACCCCCTTTCAAGATAAATTTGTACATTTTTCGGTAGAAAAATGTCCCGGCCGAAGGCCGATTCCTCTTAAATTGCAAGCTCGCTTTCGCTCGCCAGGAAAACATTGACACCTAAATGGGACGAAAGGTCTTAAAAGTGACATACATTGGGTGAAAGGTCTTTAAATTGCCAAAGTAATGGGGCGAACGTCTTAAAATCTCAAAAGCAATGGGGCTAAACATGAGGGAGAAGGGGGTAAAGAAAGAAGTCCCTCAAGTGGATATCTCCCCTTAACCCTTTGAGTACCAGCGACGTGTGTTAGATTGTATGCTAGCTACATGTTGACGATATTATGCAGCTTAGGAAGGATCTGTGGTTGTTCAAAGGGTTGGTGGAGATAGTTTGAAGCCTTTTTTATTGCTACAGGTCTTTCCTAAGCTGAATAAAAATTGTCTAAATCATTTCCAGAATATGATGAAAAAAGACGTCCTTGGTACTGAAAGGGTTAACCCCTACAGTACCGGGGACGGCCTTTTCTCTAGAGTGTGGCAACTGTTAGACGATTTTATTCAGATTAGGAGGGATTTTTTTCTGGACCCCTTTCTCCCTCATTGTTTAGCCCCATTGCTTTTGAGATTTTAAGACCTTCGCCCTAGTAGTTTGGATATTTTAAGACATTTTGCCCCATTTCTGTCAATTTTAAGACCTTTCGTGCCGTTAAGGTGTCGATTTTTTCCTAGCGAGCGATAGCGAGCCTGTAATTTAAGAGCAACCGGCCTCCGGCCTGGAAATTTTTCTACCGAAAAATTTACAAATTTATCTTGAAAGGGGGTCTAGGGGATGTCATTTTAAGCTTGATGAAAAAGTAGGGTACAAACTAAATACCTCCCCTTAACCCTTTCAGTACCAGGGACGTCCTTTTCTTCATATTCTGGCAACTATTAGACGATTCTATTCAGATTAGGAAGGACCTCTAGCAAATAATAAGGCTTCAAACTACCTCAACCAACCCTTTTAACCCTCTCACGACCATAGGACGCAGAGGTTGCCAGATTAGCAATACTAAATAGAGTTCTCTCACTCTTATAATTACCTCTCCAAAATTAGTTTTCTGCCCACAGCTAACTCAAAGACAACTGCAGAGGTTGAAGTAACTAAACTAAAAGTTTCTAAATACCCCTGATGGTAACAAAGGCTTTAAAGTATCCCCAATAGGCTCAACACAGCTAACTCAAAGACAACTGCAGAGGTTGAAGTAACTAAACTAAAGGTTTCTAAATACCCCTGATGGTAACAAAGGCTTTAAAGTATCCCCAATAGGCTCAACACAGCTAACTCAAAGACAACTGCAGAGGTTGAAGTAACTAAACTAAAGGTTTCTAAATACCCCTGATGGTAACAAAGGCTTTAAAGTATCCCCAATAGGCTCAACACAGCTAACTCAAAGACAACTGCAGAGGTTGAAGTAACTAAACTAAAGGTTTCTAAATACCCCTGATGGTAACAAAGGCTTTAAAGTATCCCCAATAGGCTGAACACAGCTAACTCAAAGACAACTGCAGAGGTTGAAGTAACTAAACTAAAAGTTTCTAAATACCCCTGATGGTAACAAAGGCTTTAAAGTATCCCCAATAGGCTCAACACAGCTAACTCAAAGACAACTGCAGAGGTTGAAGTAACTAAACTAAAGGTTTCTAAATACCCCTGATGGTAACAAAGGCTTTAAAGTATCCCCAATAGGCTCAACACAGCTAACTCAAAGACAACTGCAGAGGTTGAAGTAACTAAACTAAAGGTTTCTAAATACCCCTGATGGTAACAAAGGCTTTAAAGTATCCCCAATAGGCTCAACACAGCTAACTCAAAGACAACTGCAGAGGTTGAAGTAACTAAACTAAAGGTTTCTAAATACCCCTGATGGTAACAAAGGCTTTAAAGTATCCCCAATAGGCTCAACACAGCTAACTCAAAGACAACTGCAGAGGTTGAAGTAACTAAACTAAAAGTTTCTAAATACCCCTGATGGTAACAAAGGCTTTAAAGTATCCCTAATAGGCTCAAAATTGCGTCAAGATAGTGAGAGGGTTAACTACCGCAGATCCTTTCTAAGCTGCATAATAACGTCCACATATAGCGAGAATAAAAGATAACACGTCGCTGGTACTCAAAGGGTTAATAAATAATCCGAAATATCTCGCTTCAAGATAACTTTGTAAACATTTTGGTATAATAATCCTCCAAAATTACAGGCTCGCAATCGCTCGCCATGAAAAAATCGACATCTAAATAGCACACACAGTCTTGAAATTGATCAAGTAATGTGACGAAAGGTCTTAAGGGGAGGTCTCCACTTCAGGGATTTTTTTCTTGACCCCCTTCTCCCTCATGTTTAGCCCCATTGCTTTTGATACTATAAAACGTTTGCCCCATTAGTTTAGCGATTTTAAGACCTTTCACCCCAGGGGTTCACTGTAGGTAGTAGGGGTAGGCAGCCCCGCCCAGGGAAGTACTACCGCCAAGGTTTCGGGAGACTCAGGGAATAGCCTGAATTCCATTTTCTCTCCCAGGCCTTGGTAGCTGGATACATATCTTTCTGCCTCACACATCAGGGGTATCAGGAAAACCCTCTTTATATAACATACACATCCAACTTCACGACATTGCCCTACATCGCTATCCTCTATCCATAAAATACTACTCTTGCCACTACATATCATACATGTAACACCATACACTTACCTTATAAATATGGCAGTACAATTGTTAAGAGCAAACCTGGTGGTCCCTCGGATATCCACCCCCGGCAGGGTTGGGTTATTGACACAGGGCCCTCCCGGTCGTCATCATGCGACTGTGTCAAGAGCATTGCAACGTCCCAAAGCTGCTTGTCAGTACAGCTATTTCTTTAGTAATATAAGGGGACTTCACTCTAACATCAATTCTGTACACCAATTTCTTCAAGCAGAATCCCCTACTCTCCTTTTTTTGACAGAGACTCAAGTAACATCCACATCTGACACATCTAGATTTAATTTTCCAGGTTATCAACTGCTCCAAAATTTCAGACCTAAAGGTGGTGTATGTTGCTTCGCAAAATCTGAAATTGCCCTGGAGGAGGTTACTAGTTTCAATTGTCCCCATTTTGATTATTCTATATACAAATTAATTTCTGCTGGTAAATTTAAATACATATGTTGCATCTACCGTTCCCCAAATACTCCTCCAGAGCAAAGTCTTTTTGATTCTCTGTCCTCACAACTCAGTGTCCTCAACTTAAATGCTTCTTCTGAAATCACTGTGTTGGGTGATTTTAATGTCCATAATGTTGAATGGCTCACTCATTCAGCCAGGACTGATGATGCTGGTCTTGAATGTGAGCTATTTGCAGACTCATTTAATCTCATTCAACTAGTCAACCAACCCACCCGTGTACCAGATAATCCTAATCATAATTCCCACCTACTGGACTTATTTTTAACAACCAATTCAGAAAATTATGATGTTACAGTGAGGTCCCCACTTGGATCTTCTGATCACTGTCTGATACAGGCCACCTGTCTATCACCTACCACACCTTCCCACTCTGAACCTGTTTTGGTGACTAAATGGCATTACGATAGGGCAGACTGGGAGGGTCTTCAAGGTTTCTTTATTGATATTCCCTGGACCTCTTTCTTTTCTAATGATGCACACTCCACCTTGAGCCACATACAAGATTTTGTAAAAATTGGAATGGAAACTTTTATTCCTCATCAAAAGTACAGTAAAAGATCTAATTCACCTAAATGGTTTGACCATAATTGTGCTAGAGTAACTGAACAAAAATCAATAGCCTACAATGCATACACAAGATCAAAAACACATGAAGCCTTTAATTACTTTAGAAACATCAGAAATCATGCCAAAACTGTATTAAACCTAACTAAATCAAACTTTCTCCATAAGCAGGCAAATAAACTTCTAAATAATCCAAATGATAACACAATATTTTGGTCTACTCTTAACTCATTCAAATCCAACTTCACTACTGCTTCATCCATTCCACCATTAAAATCTCCGACTGGCAATCTTGTAAGTGACCCACGAGGTAAAGCTAACCTTCTTGCAGATATTTTCTCCACCAACTCAACCTTAGATGAAATAAATCAAGATGTCCCTGTACTTAATTTTAATTCACCTGAAATTCCCTCACTTAAGATCCACACCAGACATGTCAAAACTATTTTGCAGAATCTCTCAGTAGATAAGGCTCCTGGTCCAGATGAAATTCCTCCAATAGTACTTAAGAATTGCTCCTTGGTGCTCGCTCCTGTATTGGCAAAATTTTTCCGTCTGTGTACTCATACCTCATGCTTCCCAGTACCCTGGAAAGAAGCAAACATCCATCCAGTTCCTAAAAAAGGTGCCTCTTCAGATCCATCAAACTACAGACCAATAGCTATAACTTCCACTCTTGGCAAAGTTTTTGAAATTATATTAAATAATCACATAATTAAGCATCTGGAGAATAATAAATTAATCAGTGATAGGCAATATGGTTTTAGACGATGTCGATCAACTGCAGACATTCTTTGCCTTCTTACGCATCAAATCAACCAAGCTACAGACCAACATGGTGAAACACATACAATAGCACTGGATATATCAAAGGCATTTGATAGAGTCTGGCATCAATCCTTATTGTCGAAGATGTCACACTACGGCCTTGCATCATTAGTTCCACTAATTTCTTCTTATCTTCATAACAGAAAAATACGTGTAATGGTAGATGGCCTTTATTCTCAATTTCACTCAATAAATGCTGGTGTTCCCCAGGGATCAGTTTTGGCCCCAACTCTGTTCCTCATTCATATCAATGATCTCATATCTACCACTCATAATCCAATACATTCCTACGCAGATGACTCAACACTCCACAGTTCCTTCACATTTACCAATTCTTTCACCCAACCCGATCTTATAAATTCAAAAATAAACACTGCAATTTCTCTGAACCGGGACCTTTCTAGAATTAATGAATGGGGACAAGAGAATCTAGTTTCCTTTAATGCACAGAAAACCAAGTACATTCAATTTTCTAACCGACAGAATCTCACTGACTCCCATATATTTTTTAATGATGTAAATATTCCCACTTCCCCTAGTATTGACATTCTCGGTGTAACATTAACTACTAACTTGAGCTGGACACATTATGTTAGAAGCATTGCTAAGAATGCCTCTAAAAAACTGGGACTCCTGTACAGAGTTCGAGAATTCTTCACTGACGAGCAGTTGGCCGTAATATATAAAAGCCATGTGCGCTCTCAGATGGATTACTGTTCACCTCTGTGGGGTGGAAGTGGAGTGGTTGCATTGAGGCAGTTGGACAAAATTCAAAATAAAGCTATTAGATTAATCAATAACCCTGCAATCACACAGGACCTTCCTACATTAGCCATACGAAGAAACGTTGCATCCCTTGCATTATTCTACAGATATTTTCACAGCAATTGTTCCGAGGAACTTGCTTCAATTGTGCCGCCTCTCCACATCTTTCCCCGTAGAACTAGGGCAGCTGAGAGCGCCCATGAATTTACACTTTCTCCTCCACAATGCAGAACTTCTGCTTATCAGAATTCATTTATCCCCAGAGCTACTACTCTTTGGAATTCACTTCCCTCGAATTGCTTTCCACAAACTTACAATCAACAAATGTTTAAATCCAGTTGTTACAAACATTTTATGAATGGAGGATGCCTTTAGGCACATGGACCTTTTTGTTTTATCTGTGTTTTTCCTTCCTCCGTTCATTGTCTCTTAAAAAAAAAAAAAAAAAAAAAAAAAATTAAGACCTTTCGTGCCATTCAGGTGTCAATTTTATCCTGGCGAGCGATAGCGAGCCTGTAATTTAAGAGGAACCGGCCTTCCGCCGGGACATTTTTCTACCGAAAAATGTACAAATATATCTTGAAAGGGGCTCAAGGGGGTGTAAATTTTAAGTTTGATGGAATTCTAGGGAACGAACTAAAAACCTCCCCTTAACATCGACACATTAATGAGGTGAACGTCTCAAAATCTCCAAACATGAGGGAGAAGGGGTTTCAGAAAAAGCAACTATTCCTTCTTCACCCAAAATACGGTAGATAAGTCATTTTGAAATGGCAAAAGTGGTTCATGATTTTGGTCCGGACCGTGCATGAGATACAGTAAGTCTGAGCAATGTGTATTATTAAGGGAGCCCACCTCGCTTTATTTCTTTTTCTCTCCCTCTCTCTTTGGCTTGTATCCATTCGGCCCCATTCAGCCTACTATTTTAAGATGCTTACCCCCATCCGGGTGTCAAAATTTACCTGGCCAGCGGTAGCGAGCCAGCATATATACAGGTATATTTTTGTTTTAACAGCAAGCTAAATTTGTAAATTTTTCGATAGAAAAATTTCTCAAGCCGGATTTTTCCATACAATGCTGGCTCGCTATCGCTCGCCAGGAAGAAATCGACACCTGGATGGGGATAAACGTCTTAAAACAGTTGGCTGAATGGGGCCGAATGGATACAAGCCAGGGAAAGAGAGAAAAGGAGAGAAAGATCAAACAAAATGCCGGTGACCCCCCTTAAACACATTTGAGTGACATATCCTGACAATGTTGAGAAATCTTCAGTGAGATGAAAATTGTGCAAAATGTTAACCAAGGGAGTTAGGAAAGAGCGAGTCAGAGAAAGTGACACGCAAATTGTACAGCAGAACAAGATATAAACAAAAATCCATCTGACTGACAACTCTGGCAGCTTGATTAGGTCAATCTGTCCATAAAATTAACCATTCCCGAAATTATATTTACGGTGTGTATTTCTTAAGGGGAGGTTTTTAGTTTGGTCTCTAGATATCCATCAAGCTTAAGATTACACCCCCTTGAGCCCCTTTCAAGATAAATTTGTACATTTTTCGGTAGAAAAATGTCCCGGCTGAAAGCCGGTTCCTCTTAAATAACAGGCTCGCTATCGCTCGCCAGGATAAAATGGACACCTAAATGGCACGAAAGGTCTTAAAATTGACAGAAATGGTTCGAAAGTTCTTAAAATCGTCAAAATAATGGGGCGAACGTCTTAAAATTAGAAAAGCAATGGGGCTAACATGAGGGAGAAAGAAGTCAAGAAAAAAATCCCTCAAGTGGATATCTCCCCTTAACCCTCTCCGACATATTACGCAATTTTGAGCCTATTAGGGATACTTTAAAGCCTTTGTTACCATCAGGGGTATTTATAAACCTTTAGTTTAGTTACTTCAACCTCTGCAGTTGTCTTAGTTAGCTGTGGGCAGAAAACTAATTTTGGAGAGGTGAGAGAACTCTATTTCTTATTGCTAATCTGGCTACCTCTGCGTCATATGAGTCTGAAGGGGTTAAAGTTTCTCTCTCTCTCTCTCTCTATATATATATATATATATATATATATGTGGAGTACCTGGTAGCCATTATATCACTTATCACTTCGAGTCTGCCCTAAATGTCTAAATCGCTAAATACAGCCACTACTTGGCTAAGAGGAAGCCACCAATACGGGATATCAGAGCTTTAGACATATTTCAAATTAATTCAAACCTTCAAACCAATGTCCACAATTCCAACCCTCTATAAAAAAATTGTCGCCTCACGAACGGATCCCACCTATCCTGTGTATGTGCTGTATGTATGTATGTACTGTATGTATGTATGTATGTATGTATGTATGTATGTAGGTTTGTATGTACTGTATGTATGTATGACTGTATGTATGACTGTATGTATGTATGTATGTATGTATGTATGTATGTATGTATGTATGTACTGTATGTATGTATGTATGTATGTATGTATGTATGTACTCAGGCACATACCCCATTGCTGGAGGTGGCCGACACGAGACAGAACTCGAACATAAACAACATTTAAAAGGAGATTTCCACTTAAGGGACTTTTTTCTTGACCCCTTTCTCCCTCATGTTTAGCCCCATTGCTTTTGAGTATAGTTAAGGGGAGGTTTTTAGTGTGTTTCCTAGACCTCCATCAAGCTTGAAATTATACCCCCTCGACCCCCTTTCATGATAAATGTGTACATTTTTCGGTAGAAATATGTCCCGGCCGAAGGCCGGTTCCTCTTAAATTACAGGCTCGCTATCGCTCGCCAGGAAAAAATTGACACCTAAATGGGACGACAGGTCTTAAATGTGACATAAATGGGGTGAAAGTTCTTAAAATCGCCAAACTAATGGGGCGAACGTCTTAAATCTCAAAAGCAATGGGGCTAAACATGAGGGAGGAAAGGGGGTCCAGAAAAAAAATCTCTCGACTAAAAACCTCCCCTTAAGTAGGAGAGAGTAGAAAGTTTTGTATCGAGGAAGCATAAGTAAGTTGAGAAATGGGAAGTGCAGTAAACGACAAAAGGATACATAAATGAGCTAATAAATGGGTTTAAGGGGGTGTTATTAGAGGGGTTTAAGGGGGTGTTATTAGAGGGGTTTAAGGGGGTGTTATTAGAGGGGTTTAAGGGGGTGTTATTAGAGGGGTTTAAGGGGTGTTATTAGAGGGGTTTAAGGGGGTGTTATTAGAGTGGTTAAGTTGTTATTAGAGGGGTTTAAGGGGGGTTATTAGAGGGGTTTAGGGGTGTGTTATTAGAGGGGTTTAAGGGGGTTATTAGAGTGGTTTAAGGGGGTGTTATTAGAGGGGTTTAAGGGGTGTATTAGAGGGGTAGTGTTATTAGAGGGGTTTAAGGAGTGTTTCTTAGAGGGGTTTAAGGGGTTATTAAGGGGTTTAAGGGTGTTATTAGAGGTTTAAGGGGTGTTATTAGGGGTTTAGGGGTGTAATTAGAGGGTGTTAGGGGGGTGTTGTTAGAGGGGTTTAAGGGGGGTGTTATTAGTGGTTTAAGGGGGTGTTATTAGAGGGGTTTAAGGGGGTGTTATTAGAGGGGTTTAAGGGGGTGTTATTAGAGTGGTTTAAGGGGGTGTTATTAGATTGGTTTAAGGGGGTGTTATTAGAGTGGTTTAAGGGGGTGTTATTAGAGTGGTTTAAGGGGATGTTATTAGAGGGGTTTAAGGGGGTGTTATTATAGGGGTTTAAGGGGGTGTTATTAGAGGGGTTTAAGGGGGTGTTATTAGAGGGGTTTAAGGGTGTGTTATTAGAGGGGTTTAAGGGTGTTATTAGAGGGGTTTAAGGGTGTTATTAGAGGGGTTTAAGGGGGTGTTATTAGAGGGGTTTAAGGGGGTGTTATTAGAGGGGTTTAAGGGGGTGTTATTAGAGGGGTTTGAGGGGGTGTTATTAGTGGTTTAAGGGGGTGTTATTAGAGGGGTTTAAGGGGGTGTTATTAGAGTGGTTTAAGGGGGTGTTATTAGAGGGGTTTAAGGGGGTAATGCTTGTTTTTTGGTCTATGTATTTATATAATCACAGATTTTTTTTAGTTTCCTCGCTAGACCTCCATCAAGGTTGAAAAAACACCCCCTAGAGATAAATATGTACATTTTTCGGTAGAAAACCGAAGGTTGGCTTCTTTTAAAACTACATGCTCGCTATCACTTGCCAGGAAAAAAATCGACACCTAAATGGTACGAAAGGTCTTAAAATTGCCAGAAATAGGGTGATACCGTTAGTTCTTAAAATCGCCAAACTAATGGGGCGAACGTCTTAAAATCTCAAAAGCAATGGAGTTAAAAACACGAGGGAGAAGGGGATCCAGAAAATGCGACTACCTCCCCCATAAGCGAGACAGACAGTGATTAGCGGGGGTGGGGGGTGAGGGGGGGGGGGGTTATTAGAGGGGTTTATGGGGGTAGAGTGCTTGGTTTTTGGTCTATGTATTTATTTATTAATATATTTTTGAGTTTCCTCGCTAGACCTCCATCAAGCTTGAACAAAAAACACCCCCTAGACCCCCTTTCAAGATAATTGTGTACATTTTTCGGCAGAAAAATGTCCCGGCCGAAGGCCGACTCCTCTTAAATTACAGGCTCGCTATCGCTCGCCAGGACAAAATCGACTCCTCAATGGCACGAAAGGTCTTACAATTGACAGAAATGGGGCGACAGTTCTTAAAATCGCCAAACTAATGGGGTGAACGTCTTAAAATCTCAAAACTAATATGCTAAACATGAGGGAGAAGGGGGGCCAGAACAAGCTGATGGTGGTGGAGTGGAGGAGGACGGGGTAATAATAAGCTGATGGTGGTGGAGTGGAGAGACGGGTAATAATAAGCTGATGGTGGTGGAGTGGAGGAGGACGGGGTAATAATAAGCTGATGGTGGTGGAGTGGAGGAGGACGGGGTAATAATAAGCTGATGGTGGTGGAGTGGAGGAGGACGGGGTAATAATAAGTTGATGGAGGTGGACGGGAGGAGGACGGCGTAATAGTAAGCTGATGGTGGTGGAGTGGAGGAGGACGGGTAATAATAGCTGATGGTGGTGGAGTGGAGGAGGACGGGGTAATAGTAAGCTGATGGTGGTGGAGGAGGACGGGGTAATAATAAGCTGATGGTGGTGGAGTGGAGGAGGACGGGGTAATAGTAAGCTGATGGTGGTGGAGTGGAGGAGGACGGGGTAATAATAAGCTGATGGTGGTGGAGTGGAGGAGGACCGGTAAATAACGCTGATGGTGGTGGAGTGGAGGAGGACGGGGTAATAGTAAGCTGAGTGGTGGAGTGGAGGAGGACGGGGGTAATAAGCTGATGGTGGTGGAGTGGAGGAGGACGGGGTAATAATAAGCTGATGGTGGTGGAGTGGAGGAGGACGGGGTAATAGTAAGCTGATGGTGGTGGAGTGGAGGAGGACGGGGTAATATAAAGCTGATGGTGGTGGAGTGGAGGGGACGGGGTAATAATAAGCTGATGGTTGGTGAGTGGAGGAGGATGGGTAATAATAAGCTGATGGTGGTGGAGTGGAGGAGGATGGGGTAATAATAAGCTGATGGTGGTGGAGGAGGACGGGGTAATAGTAAGCTGATGGTGGTGAGTGGAGGAGGACGGGGTAATAATAAGCTGATGGTGGTGGAGTGGAGGAGGACGGGGTAATAGTAAGCTGATGGTGGTGGAGTGGAGGAGGACGGTAATAATAAGCTGATGGTGGTGGAGTGGAGAGGATGGGTTAATAATAAGCTGATGGTGGTGGGTGGAGGAGGACGGGGTAATAAGCTGATGGTGGTGGAGTGGAGGAGGATGGGGAATAATAAGCTGATGGTGGTGGAGTGGAGGAGGACGGGGTAATAATAAGCTGATGGTGGTGGAGTGGAGGAGGACGGGGTAATAATAAGCTGATGGTGGTGGAGTGGGAGGATGGGGTAATAATAAGCTGATGTGGTGGAGGAGGACGGGGTAATAATAAGCTGATGGGTGGTGGAGTGGAGGAGGGAGGGGTAATAATAATCTGATGGTGTTGGAGTGGAGGAGGACGGGGTAATAATAAGCTGATGGTGGTGGAGTGGAGGAGGACGGGGTAATAGTAAGCTGATGGTGGTGGAGTGGAGGAGGATGGGTAATAATAAGCTGATGGTGGTGGAGTGGAGGAGACGGGGTAATAATAGCTGATGGTGGTGGATGGAGGAGGATGGGTTAATAATAAGCTGATGGTGGTGGAGTGGAGGAGGACGGGGTAATAATAAGCTGATGGTGGTGGAGTGGAGGAGGATGGGGTAATAATAAGCTGATGGTGGTGGAGTGGAGGAGGACGGGGTAATAATAAGCTGATGGTGGTGGAGTGGAGGAGGACGGGGTAATAATAAGCTGATGGTGGTGGAGTGGAGGAGGATGGGGTAATAATAAGCTGATGGTGGTGGAGGACGGGGTAATAATAAGCTGATGGTGGTGGAGTGGAGGAGGACGGGGTAATAATAAGCTGATGGTGGTGGAGTGGAGGAGGACGGGGTAATAATAAGCTGATGGTGGTGGAGTGGAGGAGGATGGGGTAATAATAAGCTGATGGTGGTGGAGGAGGACGGGGTAATAGTAAGCTGATGGTGGTGGAGTGGAGGAGGACGGGGTAATAATAAGCTGATGGTGGTGGAGGACGGGGTAATAAGCTGATGGTGGTGGAGTGGAGGAGGACGGGGTAATAGTAAGCTGATGGTGGTGGAGTGGAGGAGGACGGGGTAATAATAAGCTGATGGTGGTGGAGTGGAGGAGGATGGGGTAATAATAAGCTGATGGTGGTGGAGGACGGGGTAATAATAAGCTGATGGTGGTGGAGTGGAGGAGGACGGGGTAATAATAAGCTGATGGTGGTGGAGTGGAGGAGGACGGGGTAATAATAAGCTGATGGTGGTGGAGTGGAGGAGGACGGGGTAATAATAAGCTGATGGTGGTGGAGTGGAGGATGGGGTATAATAAGCTGATGGTGGTGAGGAGGACGGGGGTAATAGTACTGATGGTGGTGGAGTGGAGGAGGATGGGGTAATAATAAGCTGATGGTGGTGGAGGACGGGGTAATAATAAGCTGATGGTGGTGGAGTGGAGGAGGACGGGGTAATAATAAGCTGATGGTGGTGGAGTGGAGGAGGACGGGGTAATAATAAGCTGATGGTGGTGGAGGCAGTACGCTGAGTGGAGGACGGGGTAATAATAAGCTGATGGTGGTGGAGTGGAGGAGGACGGGGTAATAATAAGCCGGAGTGTTAGTAAAGTGGCTGGTTCTACTGCTGAGGGGTTTATGGGGGTTGGTGGGGGGAAAGTGGTGGTGAGGGAGTGGTGGAGTGGTGGTGAAGTGGAGAGGTGGTGGAGGAGTGATGGTAAGACATTTTAAGAGGAAGCGGTCTTCGGCCACATTTATCTTCAAGGGGGTCTAGGTGGTGTTTCTAAGCTTGATGGAGGTCTAGCAAGGATACACAGAAATATAGAAATAACTGAATTAATAGACCCCCCCCAAAAAAAAAAAGACCAGTCTCCCCTTAAGGGGGGTGACTTGCTTTATGTTATTTCTGTCCTTTTCTCTCTTTCTCTGGCTTGTATCCATTCGGCCCCATTCAGCCAACTATCTTAAGACGTTTATCCCCATCCAGGTGTCGATTTCTTCCTGGCGAGCGACAGCGAGCCAGCATTATATGAAGAAATCCGGCTTCGCCGGAGAAAATATTCTATCGAAAAATGTACAAATTTTGCCTGTTGTCAAACAAAAATAAAAAATATGCTGGCTCGCTACCGCTCACCAGTAAAAAAATGACACCTGGATGGGGATAAACGTCTTAAAACAGTAGGCTGAATGGGGCCAAATGGATACAAGCCAGAGAAAGATAGAAAAGGACAGAACAAAAACAGGTCACCCCCCTTAAGTCGTGTCGCCGCTGTCATTACCTTTTGCTTGTTGTGTGCTGTATTAATGTCTGTCAGATGTTGAATAGGGTAGGTAAAGATAGGAACATGTTTGTATATCTCCCTCGAAACGACCAATTAAGGTGAGGCTGATGGACTGTTGAGGTTAGGGGGAGATGAGTCGTTTATCTGGGCCCCTTTCTCCCTCGTGTTTTACTTTGAGATTATAAGACGTTCGGCCCATTAGTTTGGCGATTTTAACACCTTTCGCCTCATTTCGTTGCCAATTTTAAGACCTTTCGTGCAATGTAGGTATCGATTATTTCCCGGCGAGCGATAGCGAGCCTGACATTTTAAGAGGAACCGACCTTCGGCCGGGACATTTTTCTACCGAAAAATGTACAAATATATTTTGAAGGGGGTATAGGGGGTGTTTTTCTAAGCTTGATGGAGGTCTAGCGAGAAAGCGAAGACATACAGGAATACATGAATGGATAGAAAAAAAGAAAACAAAAACGGTCCGTCTATTAAGGGAGGTATTTTTAGACCTCCATCAAGCTTAAAATTACACCCCCTCGAGTCCCTTTCAAGATAAATTTGTACATTTTTCGGTAGAAAAATGTCCCGGCCGAAGGCCGGTTCCTCTTAAATTACAGGCTCGCTATCGCTCGCCAGGATAAAATTGACACCTGAATTGCACGAAAGGTCTTAATATGGGGTGAAAGTTCTTAAAATCGCTAAACTAATGGAGAAAACGTTTTATAATACCAAAAGCAATGGGGCTAAACATGAGGGAGAAAGGGGTCAAGAAAAAAATCCCTCAAGTGGAGACCTTCCCTTAATGTTTAGATAGCGGTGATACCAATTATTGACGGAAATATACTTGGTGCCGCGACATGACTTATTTGGCCGACTGTACGAACCAATTTTATATACGGGAATTCTGTTGGATTCACACCAATGATTGTGTCCGCAATATTATTTTGTTCTATGAGTATGAAGAAGACCAAAGGCAAAGCTGTCTGTAACAAGTGCCTCCTCGAAAGTTGAAAGAGTGAGAACCAAAATTAGGATAAACCTTATTATTTAAATTAATTATTTGTGTTATAGTGCTGGAAAGAAGAGTGATGCGCTTCTTTAGTGTAGTGAAATGGATAGGAGGGGGAGGTGTTTGTGAGAGCCAGCTGGATTACTATATGTATTGACGGGGGTCTCCGGCTTTTTTTTTAATCTTTTTCTCCTTTTCTCTCTTTCCCTGGCTTGTATCCATTCGGCCCCATTCAGCCAACTGTTTTAAGACTTTTATCCCCATCCAGGTGTCGATTTCTTCCTGGTGAGCGATAGCGAACCAGAATTGTATGGAGAAATCCGGCTTCGCCGGAGAAATTTTTCTATCGAAAAATGTACAAATTTAGCCTGCTGTCAAAGACTTTAAACAAAATATGCTGGCTCGCTACCACTCGCCAGGATAAAATCTACACCTGGATGGGAGTAAACGTCTTAAAACAGTAGGCTGAATGGGGCCGAATAGATACAAGCCAGAGAAAGAGAGAGAGAAAACAAAGCCTGTGACCCTCCTTAAGTGAGACACAAACAAAAACAGCGAGGGAAAGAGAGAAAAGGAGAAAAAAAGCTGGGGGCCCCCCCCCCCTAAGGGGTGATTTTCACTAGAGAGGGTTATTTTCTGGATCCCCTTCTCCCTCGTGTTTAACCCCATTAGTTTGGTATTATAAGACGTTTGCCCCATTAGTTTGCCGATGTTAAGACCATACGCCCTATTTCAGTCAATTTTAAAACCTTTCGTGCCATTTAGGTGTCGATTTTTTCCTGGCGAGCGTGTAATTTAGGGGGAACCGGCCTTCAGTCGGGAAATTTTTCTATCGAAAAATGTACAGATTTATCTTGCAAAGAGGTCTTGGGGGTATTTTTGTAAGCTTGATGGAAGTCTAGGGATCAAACTAAATACCTCCCCTTAATTAAGTGCGACACAAACAGACACAGTGAAGGAGGCCGGATAAACGAAGCATATTCGGCAACATTTCGGGGGACACATCTTCGCAATATGAT
This sequence comes from Paralithodes platypus, assembly GCA_032716605.1. Classification (NCBI taxonomy): domain Eukaryota; kingdom Metazoa; phylum Arthropoda; class Malacostraca; order Decapoda; family Lithodidae; genus Paralithodes; species Paralithodes platypus. The sequence continues at coordinate 19,313,038 of CM064563.1, forward strand.
ACCCTCGACTAAATTGAAGGTAGCCTATTATAAAAGTCACACGATTAGTAGAAAATATTAGTTCAGAATCAGTCAGACCAATGATACCGAAAATATTAAGTCAGAATACAAAACAATCAAAAATACATAATTAACCAATAAATACAAAATATTAAGTCAGAATACAAAACAATCAAAAATACATAATTAACCAATAAATACAACAATATTAAGTCAGAATACAAAACAATCAAAAATACATAATTAACCAATAAATACAAAAATATATCTAACCAGTGTTATTCCCCAAAAGTTGAATAGCATTAGTTTAAAATAGGATTACAGAGGCTATCAACCCCTATTGGATTATTAACCCTTTGAGTACCGGCGACGTGTTTATAATTATATTCTATATGTAGACGATTTTATTCATTCAGTTTAAAAAGGGCCTCAAGCCAGTAACAGGCTTCGACCTATCTCTTTTAACCCTTTCAACTACCATAGATCCTTCTTAAGGTGCACAACATCGTCTAAATATAGCCAGAACAGACGTTGCAGTACAGAAGGGGTTAAGGGGAGGTATTTAGTTTGTTCCCTAGACCTCCATCAAGCTTAAAATTACACCCCCTTGAGTCCCTTTCAAGATAAATTTGTACATTTTTCGGTAGAAAAATGTCCCGGCCAAAGGCCGGTTCCTCTTAAATTACAGGCTCGCTATCGCTCGCCAGGATAAAATCGACACCTGAATTGCACGAAAGGTCTTAATATGGGGTGAAAGTTCTTAAAATCGCTAAACTAATGGGGCAAACGTTTTATAATATCAAAAGCAATGGGGCTAAACATGAGGGAGAAAGGGGTCAAGAAAAAAATCCCTCACGTGGAGATCTCCCCTTAAGCCCCAGCATAGCACACTGAAAGTCAAGAATAGCGTCAGGACTGGAATCCCTTTTCGAGAAAGCCAATCCCTTCTGAGGCTATAATTAACCCTTTGAGTACCAGCGACGTGGGATATATTTATTTCTAGCTGTATTTAGACGGTATTATGCAGCTTAGGAAGGATCTGTGGTAGTTTTTGTTGTTGTTCCCCAAGCTGCTTGGCCGAACAGCCCCAAGGCCCCGAGCAAGGCCAAGGCCATAACAGAGCGCCCCCACAGAACTCTCCCAGCCGATCACAATAAAGCCTGGAGTGACCGAAGCCACTCCATGGCGGGGAGCTGAGGAGGGAGCGGAAACGCCCGGGAAACCAAAGCCCCACCCAGGGCCCTGTGCCCCTCAGCAATTATGAAGAGAAAGTTGAGGGGCAAAGGAAATATGTGACGCTTTGGCTTCCAATCTTGGTAGATTGGGAGGTCAATCCACGGTAGAGACGCCGTCACTTGAGATCTAGAAAATATATAAGTAAAAGGAACAGTCTGTGGTAGTTGAAAGCGTTGGTTGAGATAGTTTGAAGTCTTATTATTGCTAGACGTTCTTCCTAAGCTGAATAAAATCTTATAATTGTTGGCAGAAGATGATGAAAAGGACGTCCCTGGTACTGAACGGGTTAATGACTGATAAAATACACAAGTCCCATGGATAGGTATGCTTTACATATTCTTCCAAATTGACTAATTCCTTGAACGTGACGATAGTGCGTTGTTATGTGTGCGATTAGTTTGCTTGGGACGCAGATTAACTTGCTCATGTAGTAATGTACAGTCGGCCTAATAAGTGATGTCTCGGCACCAATTGCGTTTTGATCAATAATTGGTATCGGCAATATTTACACATGATTTCTTCTTTTCGAGTGAGATATACAACCATGTTCCTACACTTACCCACCCTATTCATCACCTGACAGACATTAATACAGCACAGAGAGAGCCAAACGTAATGCAAGCTTGTATTGAGTATTGTTCACATGTGTGGGGAGGTTCCTCTCACACTGCTCTCCTAGACAAAGTTGAAAGGAAGGCCTTTCGTATCATTAACTCCCGTCCACTCACCAACTCTCTGCATCTCTCTCTCTCCGCCGCAATGTTGCATCTCTCTCGCTATTCTATCGCTACTATAATAATCAGTGTTCCTCAGAGCTATCCCAGTGCATACCACCTCCTTTACGTAGGGCACGTGGTACCCGTCTTGCAACTCAATCCCACCCCTACTCTGTGCAACTCTCCAACCCAAGAGTGAAACGTTACTCTCAAACTTTCTTCTACTCAACAGCTGAGCTCTGGAACTCTCTCCCAGAATCAGTCTTTCCCTCTTCCTATGACTTAAATTGCTTCAAACTCCGTGTGTCCGGCATTTTGGCTCGAACGTCCCTTGATTTTGGCCCTGTCACTCTTTCAACTATGGGGGAGGCACTCGCTATAGGCAGTTATGCCTTTTGCCTCCCTCAATCACATAGAAAAAAAAAAAAAAAAAAAAAATGAGACATGACTTATTAGCGCCACTGTACACCCTATGTGGTGGATTGTGTTCTTTTATTTCATAAATTTTACTTTAGTAAGCGTTGTTTCCACATAGCGATTTTGATCATTTACTTTACCTTTATATTGTGTAAGTTTTGGTTTGTTTAGTTTGCAAGTTTTACATTTGAATTCATTCCATTATCTCTGGGTTAGTTTCTCCAGCTCGTGTAGGCTACCCATGTTGAAAATATGAGGGAGTGGGTCTGCAATTTATCCCTGTTGGTTCTGAATATGCAAATCTAATGCATACGCTCGGGCTCCACAATTCAAGGGTCGACCTCCAGACATGAAAAGTGTAGCTCTCTCTAGTTTGGCACGATTAGATTAGCCGTATATTGCAAAGTCCTCCCTGGCACTCCATCAAGCTTAAAAAAAAACACCCCCTAAGATCCTCCTTCAAGATAAATTTGTACATTTTTCAGTAGCAAAATATCCCAGGTACATCAAAGTGTGAACAAAGAAGAGAAGAAAGAAGGAAAGACAAACAATGAAAGGAACAAATGGAACAGATTGCAAGAAGGAATGCTTAAGGGGAGATCTCCACTTGAGGGATTTTGTTCTTGACCTCTTTCTCCCTCATGTTTAGCCCCATTGCTTTTGATATTATAAAACGTTTGCCCCATTAGTTTAGCGATTTTAAGAGCTTTCACCCCATATTAAGACCTTTCGTGCAATTCAGGTGTCGATTTTATCCTGGCGAGCGATAGCGAGCCTGTAATTTAAGAGGAACCGGCCTTCGGCCGGGACATTTTTCTACCGAAAAATGTACAAATTTATCTTGAAAGGGACTCAAGGGGGTGTAATTTTAAGCTTGATGGAGGTCTAGGGAACAAACTAAATACCTCCCCTTAAAGGTTTGGCTACTTTTACCTTGAACATGTTAAGAGGGGGTGGCCGTATATATTGCCTCATATAAAGATTTACTAATTATTTTGTATAAGTTCCTCCCTAGAACTCCATCAAGCTTTAAAAATAAAAAACTAAGAACCTCCTTCAAGGTAATATTGTAAATTTTTCGATGGAAAAATGTCTTTGCCGAAGGCCGGTTCCTCTTAAAATACAGGCTCGCTATCGCTCGCCAGGTAAAAATTGACATCTAAATGACACCAAAAGTCTTAATATTGACAGAGAAATGGGGCGAAAGGTCGTAAAATCGCCAAACTTATGGGCCGAACGTCTTAAAATCTGAAAACGAATAAGGCTAAACATGAGGAAGAAGGGGGACCCGAAAAACTACCCACCTCCCCTAAGAACGTCCTAACCCCAGGGCCCAGATTACACAAGACAGTTTAGCTGTGGACATTTTATAACAAATGAGGTAAAGTCAAGGATTTCGGGGTATAAAGATGAAAGGTGATTGTATAAAGTCCCAGTAATGCCACGGTGGCCGAATGGATAGCATACTCACGTGTGACTATGCTTGACCTGGGTTCGATCCCAGGGAAGGCAGAGAAAATTAGTGGGTGTGGTAGCGCGTCCTAGCGTGTTTCACATGTTCGCACCCAGTCGGGGGGACACCACAACGTATATAGACAAAGCCACTCCAACAGCTTCCGCTCTATCCAACACCATTTCAACCCCTTTCAACACTCTTCTAAAAGTAGATACGAGGTGCCGTTGTAAAGGCTTAACTTTCAATACATTCACCTGACCTAACCTAATCTGCGTATTTCAACAGACTTAACGCACTTTTTGTTCTGTCTTCTCGTCTTTGTCCTATAATTGCTGGTCCTCCCCCGTGATGTGTATTCAATTTCTGGGTATTCATATTTTTTCACCAACCAACTTTACTTCTAAACTCAATTAATGAAATCAACAAATACATGTGGCACTCCAAGGACTCGAACCTAGGATACTCACACCGAAATTTCGCGCATTTATGCATTACGTTATCAAGACAGTTAAGGAATTATACACAAGCCTACGATTTTAACTGATGTGTGTGACAGCCGTGTGTGCGTATTTTAACTGATGTGTGTGACAGCCGTGTGTGCGTATTTGAACTGATGTGTGTGACAGCCGTGTGTGCGTATTTGAACTGATGTGTGTGACAGCCGTGTGTGCGTATTTTAACTGATGTGTGTGACAGCCGTGTGTGCGTATTTGAACTGATGTGTGTGACAGCCGTGTGTGCGTATTCAGTAGGTGGAGGCTAGGTATGTGTGTGTTGGTTTTGAGAGAGAGTGAACGCTGAGTTTGTGCATGTGTGCAAAGGATGTGTGTGTGTGTGTGTATGTGTGTTAGAAGGCCGATGTGTATGCGTGTGACGGTGTGTATTTGAAGGCTGTGATCCGCCCGAACGTGTGTGTGTGTGTGTGTATGAGAGTCCGTCCAAGCTTGAGTCCGTGAGTGAGCGTGCGTGTGTAGGTGGGTGGGGTGTGTAGGTGGGTGGGTGGGGTGTGTAGGTGGGTGGGTGGGGTGTGTGAAGGCGGGGAAGATAAATCTCTGGAGATATACAGCTTAAGGGGAGATGGGTCGTTTTTCGGGACACCCTTCTCCCTCATGCTTAGCCCCTTTAGTTTTCAGATTCTTAGGACGTTCAGCCCATTAGTTCGGCGATTTTAAGACCTTTCGACCCATTATTGTTGTTAATATTAAGACTTTTCGAATAATTTAGGTGTCAATTTTTTCCTGGCGAGCGATAGCGAGCCTGTAATTTAAGAGGAACCGGCTTTCGGCCGGGACATTTTTCTATCGAAAAATGTATAAAGTTATCTTGAGGGAGAGTCTTGGAGGATGTTTTGTTAAGCTTGATGGAGGCCTAGGGAGGAAACTAAACAAAATAATAAAACAATATATATATGAACCAACAAATACGCCCCCCTCCCCCTCCCCCCTTAAGAGAGACCAAACAAGAACAATGCTTTAAGACTCAGAAGCGGCAGTGAAACCCGAGTCTCACGCAATATAAAATAGTGTGTGTGTGTGAAGTGTGTTGCAGTATCGGGAAATAGTGTGTGTGTGTAGTGTGTTGCAGTATCGGGAAATAGTGTGTGTGTGTGTGTGTGTGTGTAGTGTGTTGCAGTATCGGGAAATAGTGTGTGTGTGTGTAGTGTGTTGCAGTATCGGTAAATAGTGTGTGTGTGTGTGTAGTGTGTTGCAGTATCGGGAAATAGTGTGTAGTGTGTTGCAGTATCGGGAAATAGTGTGTGTGTGTAGTGTGTTGCAGTATCGGGAAATAGTGTGTGTGTGTGTGTGTAATGTGTTGCAGTATCGGGAAATAGTGTGTGTGTGTGTGTGTAATGTGTTGCAGTATCGGAAAATAGTGTCTGTTTGTGTGTAGTGTCTTGCAGTATCGGGAAATAGTGTGTGTGTGTGTAGTGTGTTGCAGTATCGGGAAATAGTGTGTGTGTGTGTGTGTGTGTGTAGTGTCTTGCAGTATCGGGAAATAGTGTGTGTGTGTGTAGTGTGTTGCAGTATCGGGAAATAGTGTGTGTGTGTGTGTAATGTGTTGCAGTATCGGGAAATAGTGTCTGTTTGTGTGTAGTGTCTTGCAGTATCGGGAAATAGTGTGTGTGTGTGTAGTGTGTTGCAGTATCGGGAAATAGTGTGTGTGTGTGTGTGTGTGTGTGTGTGTGTGTGTGTAGTGTCTTGCAGTATCGGGAAATAGTGTGTGTGTGTGTAGTGTGTTGCAGTATCGGGAAATAGTGTGTGTATGTGTAGTGTGTTGCAGTATCGGGAAATAGTGTGTGTGTGTGTGTAGTGTGTTGCAGTATCGGGAAATAGTGTGTGTGTGTGTAGTGTGTTGCAGTATCGGGGATTTACGGTCTTCATAGTATTGAATTTATTAAGGGGGGATGGGCGTATTTATTTGGTTAATTATGTATCTTTTAATTATTATTTTTTTTCCTCCCTAGACCTCCATCAAACTTTAAAAAAAAAGCCCCACCCGATCAAGACCTTCCATCAAGATAAATTTGTGCATTTTTCGATAGAAAAATGTCCCAGCCGAAGGCCGATTTCTTTTAAATTAAAGGCTCGCTATCGCTCGCCAGGAAAACAATCGACACCTAAATGACACGAAAAGTATTAATATTGATAAATAAATGGGGCGAAAGGTCATAAAATCGCCAAACTAATGGACGTTCGAACGTCCATAATCGGCCTTATAATCTGAAAACTAAAGGGGCTAAACATGAGGAAGAAGGGAGACCAGAACAACGACCCCTTCCCCCCTTAAGAAAGACCAAACAAGACAAATGCTTAAAGACCCCAGATGCGGTAGTGAAAACCCCGAGTCTCTCACAATATAAGAGTGTGTGTAGTGTTGCAGTATCGGGAGTGTGTGTAGTGTTGCAGTATCGGGAGTGTGTGTAGTGATGCAGTATCGGGAGTGTGTGTAGTGTTGCAGAATCGGGAGTGTGTGTAGTGTTGCAGTATCGGGAGTGTGTGTAGTGTTGCAGTATCGGGAGTGTGTGTAGTGTTGCAGTATCGGGAGTGTGTGTAGTGTTGCAGTATCGGGAGTGTGTAGTGTTGCAGTATCGGGAGTGTGTGTAGTGTTGCAGTATCGGGAGTGTGTGTAGTGTTGCAGTATCGGGAGTGTGTGTAGTGTTGCAGTATCGGGAGTGTGTGTAGTGTTGCAGTATCGGGAGTGTGTGTAGTGTTGCAGTATCGGGAGTGTGTAGTGTTGCAGTATCGGGAGTGTGTGTAGTGTTGCAGTATCGGGAGTGTGTGTAGTGTTGCAGTATCGGGAAATTTAGGGTCTTCATAATATTGATTAGGTCTATATGAACCCCTTCTGTACCGGCGGCGTCTTTTTAACTTTATCCTGGCTACCGTTAGATGATTTTATTCAGTTAAACAATAGAGCCTCCAGCAATTACTAACAGGCTTCGAACTATCTCACTCGACCATTTTTACCACCCCAGAACCTTCTTAACCCTCTCCGACATATGACGCGATTTTGAACCTATTAGGGATACTTTAGGAGTGAGAGAACTCTATTTCTTATTGCTAATCTGGCAACCTATGCGTCATATGTGCGTGAAAGGGTTAAACTGCACAATAATCGTCTACATATAGCTAGAAGGCAACTGAAAAAGACATCGACGGTACAGAAGGGGTTAATATTACCTTCGTCGGGAATTGACAAGAGGCTTATAACCGCTAGGCTCTCTTTCTACTTCAATTTCTACCCGTTGTTCTTGTTACACCTAAAGAGTTGTCCGAGAGAGAGACTACAGTCTGTTTGTTGGCGAGAAATTAACGTGTTCATTACATTACGGTTATTACAGTCAATTGTGCTGTTAATTGTGAAAACTTGAATATACAATTAGGCTATGCAGACAAAGTTCATATTTATCCATTAGTTATCGAGAAATTACCTGCTAAGGGAGTCTAATATTCGTCAAGTTAAGACCTGCTTTTTGTCTCTCCTTTTCTCTTTTTCTCTGGCTTGTATCCATTCGGCCCCATTTAGCCTACTGTTTTATGACGTTTATCCCCATCCAGGTGTCGATTTCTTCCTGGCGAGCGATGGCAAGCCAGAATTGTATGGAGAAATCCGGCCTCCCCGGAGAAATGTTACTATCGAAAAATTACAAATTTAGCCTGCTGTCAATTTATGTTTTTTTTAATATGCTGGCTCGCTACCACTCGCCAGGAAAAAACCGACTCCTGGCTGAGGATAAATGTCTTAAAACAGTAGGCTGAATGGGGCCGAATGGATACAACTCAGAGAGAGTGAGAGAAAGAGAGAAAAAAAAAACGAGGTGGGCCCCCTTAAAGAAAATCGAGTAGGCCTATAGGAAAAAGGGTTTGTAAAGCGGAGACCTTCGGTACTTTGCAACGCTTGCTATTCTAATTTATTAATTTCACTCCCAACACCAAACACCTCCCAGCGAAATTAATGAAAGCATGTGATCCTACCGGGATTCGAACCTGGGTTACCACATATATATCTTAAACTCTAACCATTACACCATCAAGCCCGTTATAAGTACATCACATGACCACGATTGATATCCATTTATCGAATACTGGATATTTAGGGGAGGCAGTTGGTTTTTCGAGTCCTCTTCCTCCCTCATGTTTAGCCCTATTAGTTATGAGATTTCGAGACATTCGCCCCATTAGTTTGGCGATTTTCAGACCTTTTGTCCTATTTCTTTGCCAATATTAAGAGCTTTCGTGCCATTTAGGTGTCGATTTGTTTGGCGAGCGATAGCGAGCCTGTATTTGAAGAGAAATCGGCCTTCGGCCGGGATATTTTCCTACCGAAAAATTTACAAATTTATATAGGTGGGTCGTGTAAGTGTTTTTTTAAAGTTTGATAAGGGTTTAGAGAGGAAACTAATCCCCTTCCTTAGACCATTGAGGCGAACCAGTAAATTATGCTGCACAATACCGTCTGAGCTCCCTTAATGTGAACTTACCACAGTTTCGTAAAATAAGAGTGATGTTAACCTCAATTAAATTGTATCAAGAAGCATAGTGGCACTACTGTATACTATCATATAGTTGAGGAGTATGCTATTGTAATTGCTTCTTAATGTACACTCACGCGTACTAAAAGTTGCTCAGGGGTGGGTCCTTCCTTCCCCTACTCCACCATGGGGAGGTGGAAGGGGGGACTCGGGTCCAAGTCTACCCCCACCTTCCACCCCCAAACTATCCCCAACTCCCCCACCTTCTTTCTCTAGCTGGCAGTTATTTATTAGCGACGATTGTGCTCATGTATTGTAAATTATTGTTAAATAATCATTGCACACGCTTACAATGGCCGACAATTAACAATTATTTGGAATTTATAAATACAATATAATGTATAATTGTATTCTCAAAATGAGTATCTATCCACGTGGGTTACAATAATCTTGAATATGACTTACATCTGAGTGTCTCAACATCGATCAATATGGGAAAAATAGGTTTTCCCGAGATTTCTATTTAATTACAAACACTATAATTATATTGATGCAAATGAACAAACAAAATTGATAAAAAAACACTCGGAAAATTCGTGGTATTAAAATAAATGTTTTCCAAATAATGGACTTTGCTTTCATTTGACACCCAAGTTATCACATTCATACACCACCATCGAAGGTGTGTTTATCAGTACGTGTTTTAATAAATATTACATGTCATTCCAAACTGCGCCAACAACCTGCCTAGCCTAACCTTACTTAACCTAACCTAACCGATAACCCTTTATAAATACAGTATTTTAACATTTGTATCAAATATATATCACAAATACACGTGAGCTAATATATTTAAAGTTTGGACACTCGTTCTGAATATTGGATGTTCGATCCCGGCTGGGAGTATTTAAACAAATTAACATATTATGTAACATTTGGAAGTGAAGAAGTCCTTGCATGACAGTGTGCTATTCCCGACATTGACTTACGGAAGCAAAGCATGGACGTTTGAGAAGAGACTCAGACCAAGAGTGAAAGGGGTGGAAATGAGTTACTTGAGAAGTGCGTGCGGAGTTACATGGAGGGATAGAAAGACGAATGAGGAAGTAAGGAGGAGTGGTGTGGAGGTAGATGTTCTAGAAAGTGTGAAAAGGAACACCTTGAGATGGTTCGGCCATATGGAACGTATGGGAGACGAGAGAATGACTAAGCAGGTGTACGAGAGCGAGGTGGAAGGACAGAGAGGGAGAGGTAAACCAAAAGAGAGGTGGAAGGATGGAGTGAGGAAGTATATGGATGAAGGCGGTGCTGGTTGGGAGAAGGGCCGTCGACTGACTGGGGACAGAGGTGCATTGGGGCGGTTCGTTCGTGGCCACCCCGTGGGGAACCACGGCGTCAGGCAATATATAGATAGATACGGTATACTTAAACGATTTGCTCAATAAACTTTATTGTATAAGCCTACAATTACGATTATATTTTAAGAACATCGCTAACACCAAAATAGATGAAGATAAATAAATGTATTTGGAATTTCATAGTATTAACAGGTGTAGGCCTAGTTATTATCCGACTGAACGAGGATAGAAAACGGAGGTGGCAGCCCATCTAAAATTGCACACATAAATAATTTAGCATGCTGTATGTAAGTTACTTTGACACCATTAACCCATAAACATTGAAAGGCATTCGAGGCGATAAACATATTTTTGTCATAGAGTAAATCAAATTAAGGGGGGTCACCTGCTTTTTTATACTGCTCTTCTTTTCTCTCTTTCCCTGGCTTGTATCCATTCGGTCCCATTCAGCCGACTGTTTTAAGACGTTTATCCCCATCCAGGTGTCGATTTCTTCCTGGCGAGCGATAGCGAGCCAGCATTGTATGGAGAAATCCGGCTTCGCCGGAGACATTTTTCTATCGAAAAATTTACAAATTTAGCTTGCTGTCAAAACAAAGATATATATAGGCTATGTTGGCTCGCTACCGCTCGCTACGAAAATATTGACACCTGGATGGGGGTAAACGTCTTAAAACAGTAAGGTGAATGGGGCAGAATGGATACAAGCCAAAGAGAGAGGGAGAGAAAGAGAAAAAAAGCGAGGTGGGGTCCCTTAAGGGAATATTACCGATCAGTTGGCAGCACTTACTCAGCCCAGGACAAACTGGTCTCGCCTTATAACTGTTCACCCTCATACCGTAAGCAAACAGAACAACCATCATCACTATTTCTCTCAACAAAACTTCACTGGTACCTACTGAAGCTGATGTGTCACTGGGAAGCTGTAGACCGGTGTATGAGCGCTGGGATATCCGTTAAATTGAGCCCGCACACGTAAACAACACGACACTTAACACACCGCCGTGACTAACCAGAAATGCCAACCCTACCGCACCGTCGTGTGCGCGTCGCTCTGATTCCACATTTCAGTACATTTTCTTTTATGGTAAATGGACATAAAAGAAAATGTAATATTTTGGGGAACTAAATAAAATATAGTTATATATCTACCGTTCGAAGCAGAGAGAGAGTGGTTCGAAGCAGATGGACCACTGAACTCCATAAACAACTCATTATAGTTATATATCTACTGTTCGAAGCAGAGAGAGAGAGTGGTTCGAAGCAGATGGACCACTGAACTTCCATAAGTAACCCAGATCAGATGAAGGTATTGAGGGAAAAGCCTTATCAACGGCACCTCGTATCTACATTCTACTTTTTCCTATTTGTTCTGAAGAGTGCAGAGAGGGGAGAAGGGGTGTTGGAGAGAGAGGAAGCTGTTGGAGTGGCTTTGTTATTTGAAGCCTCTGCAGACGACGCACCACATAGGGAGCAGAAAGTTAAGGGGAGGAAGACCGTTTTTCTGGACCCCCTTCTCCCTAATGTTTAGCCCCACTAGTTTTGAAATAAGGCATTCGGCCCATTAGTTTGGCGATTTTAACACCTTTCGCCCTATTTCGTTGTCAATTTTAAGACCTTTCATGCCATTTAGGTGTCGATTACTTCCTGACGAGCGATAGCGAGCCTGCAATTTTAAGAGGAACCGGCCTTCGGCCGGAACAAAATTCTACCGAAAAATTTATACATTTATCTTGAAGGGGGGTGTAGGGGGTGTTTTTCTAAGCTTGATGGAGGTCTAGGGAGGAAACTAAAAAAATATATGAATACATTAATTAATAGACCAAACAAACAGCCAGTCTCCCCTTAACTCTAATAAATTTGACACTGATGGGACACGCATGACAGTTTACTGCAAAAAACAGACAATGTAATGGTTGTAGACAAATATTCCATTCATAACTAAGTGTTTTGTCAATATACATTGCATATTAACCCCTTCTGTACCGGCGACGTATTTTTGTATTTAATTGTAGATATATTTAGACGATTGTATGCAGTTTAGGAAGGATCTGTGGTGGTATAAAGGGTTAAGCGAGATAGTTTGAAGCCTATTGATTGCTGGACTCCTGGAGGCCCTTTTGAAACTAATTAAGCTACTATTAGACAATTATATTCAAAGTTGAAAAGATGTTGCCGGTATAGAAGGGGTTAAGCGTGTTTCACATACTTGCACCCAGTCGGGGGACACCTCGACGACGTATACATACTAATAACACACATAACAAAGCCACTTCAACAGCTTCCTCGCTCTCCAACACCCCTTCTCCCCTCTCTACACTCTTCAGAAAAATAGGAAAAGTAGAATGTAGATACGAGGTGGCGTTGTAAAGGCTTATCCCTCAATACCTTCATCGCCTTCATCATCACCACTCCCAAATGCCATCCGGTGGCTTTAAGGGGAGATTTACACTTAAGGGATTTTTTTCTGAACCCCTTTCTCCCTCATGTTTAGCCCCATTGCTTTTGATATCTTAAGAGGTTCGCCCCATTAGTTTGGCGATTATAAGAACTTTCACCCCATTTCTGTCAATGTTAAGACCTTTCGTGCCATTTAGGTGTCGATTTTTTCCTGGCGAGCGATAGCGAGCCTGTTATTTAAGAACTTTCACCCCATTTCTGTCAATGTTAAGACCTTTCGTGCCATTTAGGTGTCGATTTTTTCCTGGCGAGCGATAGCGAGCCTGTAATTTAAGAGTAATATAAGACCCCTAGTAATATAAGACCCGAGTAATATAAGACAAAAGACTTGTCTTTTTTGTGTAATTTTAAGTTTGATGGAGGTCTAGAGAACATACTAAAAAGTAAAAACCTCCCCTTAATCTCCACACAGCACAATGCGGACAATGAACCTTCCATATTCTATAGTCCATTGTTTTCCAGTTGATGGTAAATTGCCACATATTTACCAGAACGTCCCCGACTTCCCAATTGACTAATTCCTTGAACGTGACGATAGTGCGTTGTTATGTGTGCGATTAGTTTGCTTGGGAAACAGATTAACTTGCGCATGTAGTAATGTACACCCTATGTGGTGGATTGTGTTCTTTTATTTATAAAGTATTATTTTTACTTAAGCGTTGTTTCCACATAGTGATTTTGATTAGTTATTTTGTCTTTTTACTGTGTTCGTATAAGAATTGGTTTGTTTATTTTGATTGGTTATTTTGTCTTTTTACTGTGTTCGTATAAGAATTGGTTTGTTTACTTTGATTAGTTATTTTGTCTTTTTACTGTGTTGGTTTGTTTATTTTGATTGGTTATTTTGTCTTTTTACTGTGTTCGTATAAGAATTAGTTTGTTTATTCTGCAAGTTTGACATAATAATTACTTGGTTATTACGAAGAATTATTAGCGAAATATGTTGCTGATTGTGAAAACTTAGCATGAAGATGATGCAGAGACATGGGACAGGGGATAAACGTCTTAAAACAGTTGGCTGAATGGGGCCGAATGGATACAAACCAGGGAACGAGAGAAAAGGAGAGAAATATAAAAAAAAAAACGGTGACCCCCTTAAGTATTGAGAAATCAGCTGCTAAAGGATTCAATTTGCCATCAGTTGGAAATAAACCGGCTATAGTGGTGTAGTTCAGTCTCTCTCTCTCTCCCCCCCCCCCTCTCTCTCTCTCTCGCTCTCTCTCTCTCTCACTCTCTTTCCCCCTCTCTCTCTCTCTCTCTCTCTCTCTCTCTCTCTCTCTCTCAATATATATTCCTCTCTCCATCAGCTGTTAACGCTCTAGTCTGTTCATTCTAGATTGGCCAGATATCGTAACCCCTAACCTCTCATAACTCAAAAAGGACTAGAGTAATCGAGCTAGTGTTTCTACCACCTAGGAAGACTTGGCTGGGGAATATCTGTATAAATTGGCAGCTCATTTGCTCTAGCCCTTTTTGAGTTACAGAGGTTAGAGTTTACGATTTCTTCCCAACCTAGAATGAACGGACTATAGTGAAATGGACCCTATCTGCGGTGTTAGGCTATGCATAAAATGGCTCACCAAATACCCCACCTTTAGAAATGCAAATTTATTAACCTTCCTTAATGTAAAAAAAAAAAAAAAAAAAAAAAAAAAAAAAAAAAAAAAAATGAACAGCTTCAATATAGGCTTTGTTAACTATATTTGTTCTTGTTTTCCTTAAGGTGAGATTTTCACTTAAGGGATTATTTTTCGAACGTCCTTCTCACTCATGTTTAGCCTCATTAGTTTTTAGATTTTAACACATTCGCCCCATTAGTTTGGCGATGTTAAGAACTTTCGCTTCATTTCTGTCAATTTTAAGAAGTTTCGTGTTATTTAGGTGTCGATTTTATCCTGGCGAGCGAAAGCGAGCCTGTACTATAAGAGGAACCGGCCTTCGGCCAGGAAATTTTTCTATCGAAAAATGTACAACTTTATCTTGAAAGGGGGTGTAAATTTAGCGTGATGGAGGTCAAGGGAACAAACTAAAAACCTCCCCTTAACCCCTTCTGTACCGGTGCCGTCCTGTTAACTTTATTCTGGCTACTATTAGACGATTTTAGTTAGTTTAGAAAGGGCCTCCAGCCATTAACAGGCTTCGAAATATCTAGCTTAACCATTTTTACTACCACATTTTTCTTTTTAAACTGCACAAAATCGTCTAAATATATCTAGTACAAAATAAAAAACACGTCGCGGGAACAGAAGGGGTTAAAGAGAGATAATCAGAACTGAAACCATGGTTGTATTATACGACCTTTTGAGTACTATAGTCTATTCGCTGTAAGTGGGCGAGAAATCATTACCTCTAACCTCTGTAACTCAAAAACGACTAGAGTGATCGAGCTAATATGTCTACCATTTGGGAAGAGTCAGGGAAGGAATAGATGGGGTAAGTTACAGACAATTTGCTCTAGCCCTTTTTGAGTTACAGAGGATAGAGGTCATGCTTCCTCGCCTACTTACAGTGAATATACTATAATCTACCGTGCTCATATTTCCCTATAAACAAATACCAATAATAAATAATAAAAAAATAAAAAAAAAAAAAAAAAAAAAAAATCACCGTATAGATTATAAAATGCTGTCAAATTTGTCTACCATTCCCTAAAAATGCTGTCAAATTTGTCTACCATTCCCTAAAAATGCTGTCAAATTTGTCTACCATTCCCTAAAAATGCTGTCAAATTTGTCTACCATTCCCTAAAAATGCGGTCAAATTTGTCTACCATTCCCTAAAAATGCTGTCAAATTTGTCTACCATTCCCTAAAAATGCTGTCAAATTTGTCTACCATTCCCTAAAAATGCTGTCAAATTTGTCTACCATTCCCTACAAATGCTGTCAAATTTGTCTACCATTCCCTAAAAATGCTGTAAAATTTGTCTACCATTCCCTAAAAAAATAGCATTACAAAAGCATTACAAATAAACAATAAGCATGACATAACATGACAAAATAAAATAGGAGAGGTGAGACAAGTCATTTTATCTCCATTAATCCCATTTGCCCTCAAACCGTTGGGACTATGGATATTAAATCGACTATAATTATATACTTGGCAGAGTTAGCAGCACAAAAAAAAAAAAAAAAATAATAATAATAAAAAAAAAAAAAAAAAAAAATCTTCATTGGATCTACTTTAAGGGGAGGTTTTGAGTTAGTTCCCTAGACCTCCATCAAGCTTAAAATGTCACCCTCTAGGCCCCCTTTCAAGATAAATGTGTACATTTTTCGGTAGAAAAATTTCCCGGCCAAAGGCCGGTTCCTCTTAAATTACAGGCTCGCTATCGCTCGCCAGGAAAACATCGACACCTAAATTGCATGAAAGGTCTTAAAATTGACAGAAATGGGGCGAAAGTTCTTAATTATGGTGCGATCGTCTTAAAATATCAAAAGCAATGGGGATAAACATGAGGGAGAAAGGGGTTCAGAAAAAAATCCCTCAAGTGGATATCTCCCCTTAACTGTCTTGATGGTGTAATAGTAAAGTGTTTAAAATATGTGTGGGGTAACCCAGGTTCGAATCCCAGTGGATCACATGCATTCATTAATTTAATTGGGAGGTGTGTTTGGTGTTGGAGTGAAATGAATAACAATAGATTACGGTATTATTTATATTATTGCCTGGAGTTCAGTGCCAGAAACCGTTAATTAACATTCCCTGGGTTTTCACTATTTATTTAAGGTTACTGAAATACCCTCCACAAATTCTGCATCTACGTAGGCCAGTGAATTATTTAAAAGTGAGAAAGTGCGAGGCGAGGTTTTTAATACAAGTGTTTCATGAAAATATTCATGAGCTACTGAATTTGTTTATAAGAATCCGCATTTTCCAAACCAGTATGCCTTATATATATATATACAGTATATATATATATATATATATATATATATATATATATATATATATATATATATATATATTTTTTTTTTTTTTTTTTTTTTTTTTTTTCTATATTCCAACTTACTTCCTCTCGGGCATAGGCTGAGAGCCTTAACATTCACCGCTTTACAATGAACAGTGAAGCCCGTGAGGTCTTGTTCCAGTCTAGGGAGTGAGACATGTGAAGCACGTAGAGCACAACGAGCACCTGCCATCTTGCCTTCACATGAGGCACGGTGCTCACTCATGGCCCGAAACGACCCCATCCCTGAAGCCATCTCGTTCCCGTGCTTCACTGTCTCACCCACTACACTCGGACTCTCACACTTACACACACACAACGCCACCTGTTGAGCAGATAACTCACCAGGCATTGCACCCCTATAGCATATTTTGAATATGGGAATATTCATACAGTGCTATTTAATCAGGGAACAATGAGGGTATTTTATTGACGTTTCGGTGGGCTTTGTGGTAATGCACTGATACTAGGTACAGCACAAATTCCATCCCAATAATATCTTCCCATTGATACATCGGGATTTGAACCCGGGACCTTTGGATTACCAGGCCAGTGGCAAGACCACTCCACCACACCTCCCCTTGAATATATATATATATATATATATATATATATATATCATATTATAACCATCTTCAGATGAAGTATTGAGGGATAAGCGTTTACAACGGCACCTCGTATTTACATTCTACTTTTCATATTTTTCTGAAGAGTGTAGAGAGGGGAGAAGGAGTGTTGGAGAGAGAGGAAGCTGTTGGAGTGGCTTTGTTATGTGTGTTTAGTCTGTATTGAAGGAATCATTATTATTGATATGGCCATAGCCGTTTAATAATATCGACATCCCGACTAGGAGTGCACCTTTATTAAAAAGGAGTTGATAGATTAGGATATGTTCCCAACTAACACCTTTTACTAAAACTAAAAACAGCATAACTCAAACTACTGAAGGAAACTTGGCATGCTAAGTTCCATCTATTAGTTCAGGGCTTTGCGAGATACCTTAACCGGCACTCTGCACATAGAATTTCTTAGTCCTATTACCCATTGGCAAGCCAGGGTAAAAGTTACTAAAAAGGTTTAAAACACCGTCCTGAGTTCCTTGAACCTCTTAAAAAGACTAGAGGCAGTCAAGAGAAAAAGTACATGGCCATGACCGTACTATCCTCTTGCGTTAGCCTGATGTCCTGTCACTGTGTCATTAAAGGTCCCACTCCAAGAATACCTGAACAGAACTCCAACACCGAGCTCCTTGAACCTCTTAAAAAGACTAGAGGCAGTCAAGTAAGAATAGTATATGGTCACGACCGTACTTTCTGCTTGCGTTAGCCTGATATCCGATCACTGTGTCATAACATAGGCGGGATATTTAAGGTCCCACTTCAGGAGTACCTTAACAGAGCTCCAGCAAAGAGCAATACAACGATCCGGATAACCTGTGTTAATCCTATAAATTCCCAGTACTCCAGGTGAGAGAGAATTTATAAATGATCTCGTATTATATATTCTCTACCTAAAATCAACCTAGCTGATATAAGACAGGCCAACCTAGACGGCCAGACGGAGACTCGGAAGAACCACAACTTACCTCACCCCAGACTCCACGTGTTAAGGGGAGATTTCCACCTGGAGGATTTTTTTCTGGACCCCTTTCTCCCTCATGTTTAGCCCCATTGCTTTTGAGATTTTAAGACGTTCGCCCCATTAGTTTGGCGATTTTAAGAACCCTCGCCCCATTTCTGTCAATTTTAAGACCATTCGTGCCATTTAGGTGTCGATTTTTTCCTGGCGAGCGATAGCGAGTCTGTTATTTAAGGGGCATCGGCCTTCGGCCGGGACATTTTTCTACCGAAAAATTTACAAATTTATCTTGAAAGGGGGTCTAGGGGGAGTAATTTTAAGTCTGATGGAAGTCTAGGGAATCAACTAAAAACCTCCCCTTAATTCGGAGTAGTGTTATACCCAAGATGAAGTTAATACTAGTGACGAAGTATCTGAAAAGTTGGAGTCCACACTATTAACGCTGACTACATTTCACCAGTGCGAAAGGTGCCAGTAGTAGTTAGAGCTTATATACCATTGACTCTAACTAAAAATTCACCAGTGTGTAAGGTATCGAAAGAAGCTAGAGTCCCCCCACTATCGACTCTAAATTATTTCAACCAGTGTACCAAGTGAATTATAAATTAATAGTTAATTTATCGACTCTGCCTGAATCACACCAGTGCGCCAAGTGAATAAAGGCGTAGAGTTATTAAATAGTGCAACTTAGTATAAACCTTCGTCTACTTAAGGGGAGATTTCCACTTGAGGGATTTTTTTCCTTGACTCCTTTCTCCCTCATGTTTAGCCCCATTGCTTTTCTAATTTTAAGATGTTCGCCCCATTATTTTGACGATTTTAAGAACTTACGACCCATTTCTGTCAATTTTAAGAACTTTTGTGCCATTTAGGTGTCGATTTGATCCTGGCGAGCGATAGCGAGCCTGTAATATAAGAGGAACCGGCTTTCAGCCGGGACATTTTTCTACCGAAAAATGTAAAAATTTATCTTGAAAGAGGGTCAAGGGGGTGAAATTTTAAGATTGCTGGAGGAGTAGAAAACAAACTAAAAACTTCCCCTTAAAGATAACTCACTTTATAAGAGTATATTGCATTTACGTATACCGTAGCAGAGGACAGTAATATTATTTTGTATACCTGAGCTCCGTCTAGATCCTCGTTCGTGCTAGAGCCATATTTTCATGTTGTATAAGTTTATCTATAACCAATTATAATCAACGATCTATAATCACCGTACGTAGAGTTAGGATACATAAACTGTTCATAAAACTATACTTGTTTTATATGTATCCTCTATTTGACTTCTGTGCATGTATTATTTAGGCAAACTCTTTCGTCTCTGTCTATCCTCTAACGTCTTCCCTTCATGCTGGAAGTTTGCTCACATTCAACCTGTCCCAAAGAAGGGTGACCGCTCTCAACCCTCCAACTATCGTCCAATTGCTCTTATCTCTTGTCTTTCTAAAGTTTTTGAAACTATTCTTGCTTCCAAATTTCTTAAGCATTTCTCTTCTCATAATTTGCTCTCAGATCGCCAGTATGGCTTCCTTAAGGGTCGCTCTACTGGTGATCTTCTTTCATATCTTACTAACTCTTGGTCATCCTCCTTTCGGGACTTCGGTGAGACTTTTTCTATTGCACTAGACATATCGAAAGCCTTCGATAGAGTCTGGCATAAATCTTTAATTTCTAAACTACCCTCCTTCGGTTTCTATCCCTCCATCTGTGCCTTTGTCTCTAATTTCCTTTCCGGCCGTTCCATAGCCGCGGTTGTGGACGGCCATTGTTCACTTCCTCACCCTATAAACTCCGGTGTTCCTCAGGGCTCTGTCCTATCTCCTATTCTCTTTCTAATTTTTATAAATGATCTCCTTAACTGTACCTTAATTCCCATCCATTCATACGCAGACGACTCAACCTTACACTACTCCATTAGTTTTTCAGAACGCCCCAGCCAGCAATCCCTCAACGACAAACGTAATGAAGCCATAGAACTCTTAAATTCTGATCTAAATACTATTTCCAATTGGGGCAGAGAAAACCTTGTTAACTTTAATGCTTCCAAAACCCAATTTCTCCATCTATCTACCCGTCAGGATCTCCCAGCGGACTATCCCTTATTCTTCAACAATACAAAAATCAACCCTTCATCTTCTCTCAATATTCTTGGTGTCTCTTTTTCTTCTGCTCTCATTTGGAAGGACCATATTACCAGTCTTGCTAAGGCAGCCTCCCAGAAGCTGGGTGTGCTCAACCGCCTTAGGGGATTCTTTTCCCCTGCACAGCTTCTTGCTCTGTACAGGGGCATAGTGCGCCCTTGTATTGAGTATTGTTCACATGTGGGGAGGTTCCTCTCACACCGCTCTCCTAGACAAAGTTGAAAGGAAGGCCTTTCGTATCATTAACTCCCGTCCACTCACCAACTCTCTGCAATCTCTCTCTCTCCGCCGCAATGTTGCATCTCTCTCGCTATTCTATCGCTACTATAATAATCAGTGTTCCTCAGAGCTATCCCAGTGCATACCACCTCCTTTACGTAGGGCACGTGGTACCCGTCTTGCAACTCAATCCCACCCCTACTCTGTGCAACTCTCCAACCCAAGAGTGAAACGTTACTCTCAAACTTTCTTCTACTCAACATCTGAACTCTGGAACTCTCTCCCAGAATCAGTCTTTCCCTCTTCCTATGACTTAAATTGCTTCAAACTCCGTGTGTCCAGGCATTTTGGCTCGAACGTCCCTTGATTTTGGCCCTGTCACTCTTTCAACTATGGGGGAAGCACTCGCTATAGGCAGTTATGCCTTTTGCCTCCCTCAATCACATAGAAAAAAACAAAAAAATTGACTCTAAATTCCCCAGTCTTGAAAGAACTCACCTTAACAAACCTGGTAAAAACCCTGGCATAACACTATTTATGCTGCTAGGTGAAACAGAGGCACGGGGTTTAAAGGGTCTTGCCAAATGTTTCTTTCGGGGGGAAGAGAGAGAGAGAGAGAAAGAGAGAAAGAGAGAGAACACATACACACACACACATCTGGGGTTGGCAAAAATGGTACAAGGCGAGATGGGTATCATATGGTTCACCTAAGCTGATGGCTACCTAAGCTGATAGCTACCTAAGCCTTCGGGCGAGATGGTACCGTCTATAGTGAGAATGGTACCATACAGATCCACCCTAAGCCTTCGTTTCCGATGTCGCCAATTGGCTAAAATACAGACTACACACACATCCACAGCCATTCCAACAGTACATAAAACACTTAACATGCATTTCACGCAATACATTCCCAGTTAAGGAGGCGCGATAATAATGAGCTTAGCTCGCATTGCGTGGATTCCCCTTGACGAACAAGTAACTGAGTAACTGAGTAACACATCACCGCCACCGCCACCACCAATGGTCCCGGGTTCGAATCCTGCTATATCAATGGGAAGATATTATTGGGATGAAATTTGTACTGTACCTAGTATCAGTGCATTACCACAACACACCGAAACGCCAAAAAAATACACTCATTGTTTCCTGATTAAATAGCATTGTATGAATATTCCCATATTCAAAATATGCTACAGGGGGGGCAATGCCTAGTGAGTTCATTGCTCAATAGGTGGCGTTCTGAGAGTGAGGGTTCGAGTCTAGGTGGTGATACAGTGAAGCACGAAGGTGAAGCAGCTTCAGAGATGAGGCTGCTTCGAGCCGTGAGTTGAACTCTAATGCTTTACGTGTCTCACTCCCTAGACTGGAACAAGACCTCACGGGCTTCACCGTGTCGGTTGGATGTGCAGGCTCTAAGCCTATGCCGGAGAGAGAGTAGTTGGAATATAGAAGACAACAAAATATATATATATATAAAACGTGAACAATTATTGAGTACAGCTACCTCTCAAATGTGTATCTCCAGTAAGTACGTAATTAGTGATTGTTTGATATGTAAATGAGAGAGAGAGAGAGAGAGAGAGAGAGAGAGAGAGAGAGAGAGAGAGAGATGGGTGGTGGTGAAGGGCGTTCGTACAACGCACGCACCATGGCAACCAGATAACTCACTCACACACTCACACACACACACACACACATCAAAGCTTTGTTAAATTGCTTTGTTCGGGTATGTTAAGGGGGTAGTACTTGGTTTTTGGTTTATATATTTATTTATCAATTTATTATTGAGTTTCCTCGCTAGACATCCATCAAACTTAGAAAAATATCCCATAGACCCACTTCCAATATAAATTTGTACATTTTTCGATTCCTTCTAAAATTAGAGGCTCGCTTTCGCTCGCCAGGAAAAAATCGGCACTTAACGGCACGAAAGGTCTTAATATTGGCAACGTAATTGGGTGAAAGGTCTCAAAATCACAAACTAGTGAACGGACGTCTTAAAATTGCAAAAAATAATGAGTCTAAACATGAGGGAGAAGGGGGTCCATAAAAAGCGAGTACCTTCCCCTGAAGCAGTAGTTTCACCTTACAACTATACATATAACTATACATGTGGAATAGGGTCTGGCAGGAATTTGTATCCACCCCATGGTTTTACAGTATATACAGTATACAGTATATATACATGTAGTTATATCCTAGTGTGTGATTGACTTGCAAGAATAATGTACAATGAAACGGTTAATTGTTCATAATAGTTGCTTTCCACAAACTTACAATCTACAAAAGTTTAAATCCAGTTGTTACAAACATTTTATGAATGGAGGATGCCTTTAGGCACATGGACCTTTTTGTTGTATCTGTGTTTTTCCTTCCTCCGTTCATTGTCTCTTTAAAAAAAAACAAAAAAAAACAAAAAAAAAATTAACTACTGCTTTAGAAAAATAAAAATGAAACTTATTCAATTATAGTAAGAGATCTCCAATACATAAAGTCGCAGAGTTGGTCTTAATTTATGTGGTATAGGCTATTATTAATTTATGTGGTATAGGCTATTGTTAATTTTCAGTGATAGAGTTCCTCCTATATTTCACATATATTTTTAACATGAAGCACAGTAACATAACATTACATAGCTAAATATTATTAATGACGAAGAAACTCTAAAGTATATACAACACGCGTATGTTTGTCAAGCCCCGACGCCTTCTTCTCCTGCTCCAGCTCCCTTCCTCACCCCTATCACTTCCTCTGTCCTCTTCCTTGCTCCTCCTCTTTCTCCTAAGATTATCAAGGAACTAACCGGTTTTCTAAATAGCCATGGTTATGCATTTATCTATTGCAATTCAATCGAATTACCTATATCATAGACTACAGTAGATCTGGACTGGACACGAAAATGGAACTTCGCAGTTAGGGACCCAAAATCGGAGAACGAACCCCCGAGTTCGAACCTCGAAACCGCGAAAATGTGATATTTTCGCGGTTTCGAGGTTCGAACTTGGGGGTTCTATCTATCTATTGCCGGATGCCTTACTCCCCTTACGAGGGTGGCCATACACAGAATGCCCCCAAGCGGACCTATTCCCTGTGAGAGGGACAACCCGAGCCAGTTTAGTGAAGGACTTACAGGATTGACCACTCAATTTAGGATCCGTCCGACTCCGAGGCCCTCTGTGTATCTTGTTAGCACTATTTTTCTACAGTGGTGTTCGGCTAATCCATCCACTAACCTGCCTTACCCTTAGGTAAGCAGTACGGATTTG
Organism: Paralithodes platypus; assembly: GCA_032716605.1. Taxonomy (NCBI): domain Eukaryota; kingdom Metazoa; phylum Arthropoda; class Malacostraca; order Decapoda; family Lithodidae; genus Paralithodes; species Paralithodes platypus. The sequence goes on from CM064563.1 coordinate 19,336,805, forward strand.
TATCAGGTTTACTCCCCTAGACAGGTTGCCAACCAAGGCTGACGAGTCCCATCCACCCGGATTTGTATAAGGTTGTCTCCCCTAGATGAGTTGCCGACCAAGGCTAACGAGTCCCATCCACCCGATTCCTTCTCGGATTTTGGGTCCCTTACTGCAAAGTTCAATTTTCGTGTCCAGTCCAGATCTACTGTAGTTTATGCTTATATGAATTATATACATCCCAAACCTACTGTGTGCTATATATAATATGAGACAACTAAACATATAGGAACGCCTCCTGTAGCACAAATTGACTGTTTTGATTATCTTTATTATTTTGAGCTATTGTAGCACTAAGTAGCCCAATTAGTGCTGTGTGTGTGCTATAATTATCAGTGGTGTGTGTGTGCTATAATGACCAGTGGAGGTAATAAGAGAGAGTGTGTGTGTGTGTATTTAAGTATGCATAGAAGTGTGTAAGTTTTAATAACCCATGCATATAATTAAGAGAGTGGAGGCTCGCGCGAAATAACCGAGGAAAGCTTTTTGCCTCCCATTACCCCAAGAGCAGCAACAAGTTCATAAAGAAAGAGAGGGCATTATTTCAGGGAACCCAGAAATGGTTTTATCCCGAAATTACCTGGAATTGGGGGCTTATTATTCCCTGCGGTTAAGTGCTTAATGGAAGTAAGGTGTTGGTAGAGAGATCTGACAATTAACTATGAGAGTTACATATAGTTACATAGATACACAGACCTTGCGGTCCCTACTAGGTAGTCCGGACTTAACCCCTTCAGACTCATATGACGCAGAGGTTGCCAGATTAGCAATAAGAAATAGAGTTCTCTCACTCTTATAATTACCTCTCCAAAATTAGTTTTCTGCCCACAGCTAACTCAAAGACAACTGCAGAGGTTGAAGTAACTAAACTAAGGGTTTCTAAATACCCCTGATGGTAACAAAGGCTTTAAAGTATCCCTAATAGGCTCAAAATTGCGTCATATGTCGGAGAGGGTTAATGCTAAAATAGAATTTGCTACAAAGTGGAAAGCAAGGATAGCAAAACAGAAGACATTCTCCCCACCCACCTCTCCCTCTGACCGTTGGTCGGCATTAAATTAAGTTGGGGAATGAAGTCCCCCAGCAGAATGAGACAAACTTCGACTGGAAAATTTATAGTAAAGAACGAAGTTGAGAACAATTATATACGACTGATGCTTAGACTATTTTTTCTTTTCTTTTTTTAACCTATATTATTCCCACCTCCTCAAAATGAATGTCTAGACTTCTTTTGAATGTCTCAATATTATTGTCTTACATTGTACTACTTTCTCTGGCAATTTGTTCCACTCGTTGACCACACTGTAAGTGAAGAAGTGCTTTATGACATCGAGATTCGCCCTCCTGGTTTTTAATGTCCTTCCATTTCCCCGAGTTAATGAACTATTATCTATTTTGAAAAGTGAATCTACATCAATTTTGTTAAATCCCTTTAGTATCTTGAATCACTCGATTAATTAACCTCGCAATCTTCTTTTCTTAAGTGAAAACAAATTTATTTTGTTTAGTCTTTCATTATAAGATTAATTTCTTAGTGACGGAATCAACTTTGTCGCTCTACGCTGCACTGACTCGAGTTTCTCAATGTCCTTGCTCAGATAAGGAGACCAAAATTGCACGCCATATTCAAGATGGGGCCTCACTATGCTTTTAAATAAAGGTACTATAATGTTCTCATTTTTATAAGTAAAATTTCTCTTAATATATCCCAATGCTCGATTGGTCTTGTTCGCAGCTGCTGCAAATTGATCTGAGGTCTTTAAGTTTTCAGATATACGAACCTCCAAGTCTTTAACTAATGCACTTGTTTTGATTGGCTGGCCTTTCATCTTGCATTCATATTTTGTGTTTGTATTACCTATTTGCAAGACCTGGCATTTGTCAACATTGAATGGCATCTGCCATTTCTCCGACCACTCTACTATTTTATTTAAATCAGAGAGAGAGAGAGAGAGAGAGAGAGAGAGAGAGAGAGAGAGAGAGAGAGAGAGAGAGAGAGAGATAGATAGATAGATAGATAGATAGATAGATAGATAGATAGATAGATAGATAGAGAGAGAGAGAGAGAGACAGAGAGAGAGAGACAGAGAGACAGAGACAGAGAGAGAGAGATCTTTACGGTATGTGTTTATGTGTGTGCGTGCGTGCTTTTCGTTTTGCCTGTTTCCCTGTGTATGCTTATAATGTGTTTCTACCCTTTGATTAGCATTGCCCGTCCTCCTCTGTAGAATGACACACACACACACACACACACACACACACACACACACACACCCACCACCAGCACGAAACGACTTAATTCAATTCAAATTAATTTATATATGAGTGATTTACATAGACTTACATAGATACACTGACCACACAGACCTTACGATCCCAGTGAGGTGGTCCGGTCTTAATTCTAGTAGAGATAGCTAACCCGAGAGTAAGGGACAGTGGAAGGAAAGGATAGCAAAGAAGTCACTAAGAGAGAGAGAGAGAGAGAGAGAGAGAGAGAGAGAGAGAGAGAGACTAAAGAAAGAGTATACGGTACTAGAGTGTCTGACACTGGACTCTCACCTTGTTATTTACACACGAGGGAAGTTTATTCTCTCCCATTATATTTTTGTCTTTACTTATTTATTAATTTATCTATGCAAACAGCTTAGAAATTAGTTGCATTATTAAAAAGACTAAAATCCATGTCGATTATTATCTTTCTGAGTCTAACAAATTATTTCAAAGCTTGATAGCATATTGTTGTAATAGAAAACGTAGTACAGAAAAAGAGACAGACAGAAACGGCTAAGGTTGGGTAGAGGATGCCAAACCTCACTCTGGATAGGACCAGCCCTCATCCCAATACTTTACATACATGAGAAGGTTATATGGAAGTATAGTTATCAGCGTTTAAGGGGACATGGGCCGTTTTTTCTGGTCTATTAATTCATGTATTCCTTTATTTTTTTAGTTTCCTCGCTAGATCTCCAAAAAAAAAAAAAAAAAAAAATATCCCCCTTCTAGATAAATTTGTACATTTTTCGGTAGAAATGTCCCGGCCGAATTCCGATTCTTTCACCATTACAGGCTCACTATCGTTCGCCAGGGAATTTGTTTACACCTAAATAGCACGAAAGGTCTTAATATTGCCAAATAAATGAGGTGAAAGGTCTTAAAATCGAAAAATTAATGGGGGCAAACATCTTAAAATCTCAAAACCAATGGGGCTAAATATGGAAAGCCTAAGAGGTACAGTGGTGTTCAGAAACACTTGAACACCTCCTTATGATAATACCATGGTGAGCATCAACGGTAGGATGGTCAAAGGGGGGGGGGGGGTCACCGGCTTTTTGTATCTTTCTCTCCTTTTCTCTATTTCCCTGGCTTGTATCCATTCGGCCCCATTCAGCCAACTGTTTTAAGACGTTTATCCCCATCCAGGTGTCGATTTCTTCCTGGCGAGCAATAGCGAGCCAGCATTGTATGGAGAAATCTGGCTTCGCCGGAGACATTTTTCTATCGAAAAATGTACAAATTTAGCTTGCTGTCAAAATAATAATATATATATGCTGGCTCGCTACCGCTCGCCAGGAAAATATTGACACCTGGATGGGGGTAAACGTCTTAAAATAGTAGGCTGGATGGGGCCGAATGGATACAAGCCAAAGAGAGAGGGAGAGAAAGAGAAAAAAAGTGAGGTGGGCCCCCTTAAGTAGCGAATCCCAGTATAGAGTCTGTTCGGTTAGGCTCATAATATGTTTCCCAAAATAGTTCGCCTGGGTATCGTGTAATATTACCGCTTAATTAAGGGGATACGGGCCGTTTTTCTGGTCCCCCTTCTTCCTCATGTTTAGCCCCATTAGTTTTTTAGATTTTATGACGTTCCGCCCATTAGTTTGGCGCTTTTAATACCTTTCGCCCCATTTCGTTGTCAATTTTAAGACCTTTCGTGCCGTTTAGGTGTCGATTTTTTTCCTGGCGAGCGATAGCGAGCCTGTAATTTTAAGAGTAACCGGCCTTCGGCCAGGACATTTTTCTACCGAAAAATGTATAAATATATCTTGAATAGGGGTCTAGGGGGTGCTTTTCTAAGCTTGATGGAGGTCTAGCGAGGAAACTAAAAAACAAATGAATGCATGAATTAATGAAAAAAAACAAAAAAACAAAAAAACAACACTAGCCCCTTAAAATATTATCCGGAATTTCCTGAGAACGGCTGTCTATATTTTATACGTATGTTTTCGTATTTTACGTATTTTGTCTCTTTTACGTATGTTTTCTATGTTACGTATTTTTTCTATTTTACGTATTTTTTTTTCTATTTTACGTATTTTTTCTATTAGGCCTATACGTATTTTTCTATTTTACGTATTTTTTTCTAGTATACGTATTTTTTCTAGTTTACATATTTTGTTTTCTATTTAACGTATTTTTTCTATTTTACGCATTTTTTCTAGTTTACGTATTTTTTGTCTATTTTATGTATTTTTTCTATGTTACGTATTTTTTTCTATGTACGTATTTTTGTCTATTTTACGTATTTTTTTCTATTTTTCGTATTTTTTCGTATTTTTTCGTGCAGGAGCGGTGGAGACTGACAGCGGTGTTATGGCGTTCGTGCAAAACTCTTTCCTCAAATAACTTAGTTGGGGTTTAAGGGAGCCCACCTCGCCTTTGTTTTTTTCTCTCCCTCTCTCTCTTTGGCTTGTATTCATTCGGCCCCATTCAGCCTACTGTTTTAAGTCGTTTACCCCCATCCAGGTGTCAATATTTTCCTGGTGAGCGAAAGCAAGTCAGCATATAAATATTTTTGATTTGACAGCAAGCTAAATTTGTAAATTTTTCGATAGAAAAATGTCTCCGGCGAAGCCGGATTTCTCCATACAATGCTGGCTCGCTTTCGCTCGCCAGGAATAAATCGACACCTGGATGGAGATGAACGTCTTAAAACAGTTGGCTGAATGGGGCCGAATGGATACAAGCTAGGGAAAGAGAGAAAAGGAGAAAAAGATAAAAAAAAAACGGTGACTCCCCTTAACTGTAAAAATAAAATATGGAAGTTTTGCGCAACTTTCGGAATATTTTTGACAAGTTTGGCGGTATTGTTTTCCCGGGATGCAAAAATGGCGCAAAGATTGTTTTTTTTTTTATTATTATTATTATTATTATTAGCCTATTATTATTATTTTTTATTTTATTTTTTCCCTAGGTTTACAGCTTATTCTGAATGTTGGGAATAGTTAGGAGTTTAAAAGGCCCTGGAACACGATACATATAATGAACTTTCATAGTAGGCTGCTTCGCGATATATGACAATATTCAAATTATAAGCTTTACCAACACGGTCAAATATTTCTGTAATAAATGCGATTTGGATATTAACATTTAATAGAAGTCTTAATAATATATAATAATAATAATAATAATAATAATAATAATAGGTTATTATTATTATTATTATTATTATTATTATATTATGACGCATTTTGACAGTATATTCTGGCTATAATTTGGGGAATATATACAGTTTAAGAAGGATCTGTGAGCATTATAAGGGTAAACACTATCTCAACAACAACAACAACAGCAACAACAACAACAACAACAACCAACTGACCTTCATACACCCTTCCTAATATGAATAAAATCGTCTTATAATAGCCAGAAAACCGAACCCCAAAAAATGCGCCATAATATCTTGTAAGGGTTAAGAGGAGATGGGCTGTTTCTTTTGGCACCCTTTCTCCCTCGTGTTTAGCCCCATTATTTATTTTAGATTTTAAAACGTTTGGCCCATTAGTTTGGCGATTTTAAGACTTTATGTCCCATTTCTTTGTCAAAATTAAGACCTATCTTGCCATTTAAGTGTCGATTTTTTCCTGGCGAACGATAGCGAGCCTGTATTTTTTAGAGAAACCGGCCTTCGGCCGGCAAATTTTTCTACCGAAAAATTTACAAATTTATCTTGAAGGGGGGACTCTGTTTTTTGTTGTTGTTGTACAGCTTGATGGAGGTCTAGGGAAGAAACTAAAACAAATAAGAAAAAAAAAACAATAAGAAAATAAATAGGGTCATCTCCCCTTAAGTATAATTTATAACTAAACCAGTAGGCGACATTTCAAAGGTTGGGGTTGATTGTGGCACCTTCAAGCGTCAGATGAATAAATATTTCACCTCGTAATCTATTTTTATATATTTCACTCCAACACCAAACATCTCTCAATGAAATTAATGAAAGCATGTGGTCCACCGGAATTGACCACTTGCGAGTTTCGTTCTATAAGGAAGTTGGAGCTGTAGACATCAATATTTAGCAGAATCGACAGCTAAAATGCGGTTGTAGTACATTTGTAAGTACATAAAACCCAATTCAACATACTTTCTACCTATCAGAAACGTACATTATTATCGTATTCCTGCTTAATAGCGATGTTTCCGAACCTGGGTTACCACACACATAATCCAGACTGTAGTCAATTGTGTTCGAGTTCTGTAGATTTTTTTCAATCGAGTGTGTACCGATATTGTATTGAGTATTGTTCACATGTGTGGGGAGGTTCCTCTCACACCGCTCTCCTAAACAAAGTTGAAAGGAAGGCCTTTCGTATCATTAACTCCCGTCCACTCACCAACTCACTGCAATCTCTCTCTCTCCGCCGCAATGTTGCATCTCTCTCGCTATTCTATCGCTACTATAATAATCAGTGTTCCTCAGAGCTTTCCCAGTGTATACCACCTCCTTTACGTAGGGCACGAGGTACCCGTCTTGCAACTCAATCCCACCCCTACTCTGTGCAACTCTCCAACCCGAGAGTGAAACGTTACTCTCAAACTTTCTTCTACTCAACAGCTGAGCTCTGGAACTCTCTCCCAGAATCAGTCTTTCCCTCTTCCTATGACTTAAATTGCTTCAAACTCCGTGTGTCCAGGCATTTTGGCTCGAACGTCCCTTGATTTTGGCCTTGTCACTCTTTCAACTATGGGGGAGGCAATCGCTATAGGCAATTCTGCCTTTTGCTTCCCTCAATCACATAGAACAAACAAATCCTACCCTTCACAAAGTAACTTGGAGAGGCTCAGTAGATCAATATATATATTATTTCCTCTAAATATTATAATATGAAAAACCTAACTTCAATGTGGATATTTATTGCATTCAATGATATTGTTATAGCCTAGTCCCTGTAAAGAAAATTGAGCAACAATTTCCAAATATTTGTCATGTCAATAAGTACAATCATAGTTTATTAAACTGAAAATAATACTACAACTAACCATCTAAAATTAGCGTTTTACTGCAACTTCCTTCACAATACAATAGTGGTTTACCTAACACTTGCCTTCTGTATCGAACCATTATGATTTTGTTAATTTTTATTTAGGGGATGTGTAGACAAAATAAAAACAGAGCAAATATTCAGATGTTACAGTGATTGTTTATTAAGGGGGGTGACCTGTTTTTGTTCTGTCCTTTTATATCTTTCTCTGGCTTGTATCCATTTGGCCCCATTCAGCCTACTGTTTTAAGACGTTTATCCCCATCCAGGTGTCATTTTTTTACTGGTAAGCGGTAGCGAGCCAGCATATTTTTTATTTTGTTTGGCCAGCAGGCTAAATTTGTACATTTTTCGATAGAAAAAATTTCTCCGGCGAAGCCAGATTTCTTCATATAATGCTGGCTCGCTATCGCTCGCCAGGAAGAAATCGACACCTAGATGGGGATAAACGTCTTAAAATAGTTGGCTGAATGGGGCCGAATGGATACAAGCCAGAGAAAGAGAGAAAAGGACAGAAACAACAAAAAGCAGGTCACCCCTCTTAAATTGTATTATTTTGCTGGCTGCATATATGAGTGTACTGTATATGTATAGTATGTATTGTTATACATACAATAGTGTACTGTATATGTATAGTATGTATTGTTATACATACAATAGTGTACTGTATATGTATAGTATGTATTGTTATACATACAATAGTGTACTGTATATGTATAGTATGTATTGTTATACATACAATAGTGTACTGTATATGTATAGTATGTATTGTTATACATACAATAGTGTACTGTATATGTATAGTATGTATTGTTATACATACAATAGTTGAGACTGACATGACATGACATTCAATAGAAGCGGGACTGTTGAAAGGCGGGTGTCTCGCTCTGAAGAACACTGTTTGATGTAATAGCGATAGAAGAAAGAGAGAGATGCAAACCACAATGAAGATAGATGTTGTTGGCAGATTAATATATATATGAAAGAACAGATAGATAAGATAGATAAATATGGTTGATGTATACTATAAAAACACATATATGGAACCTCAGACCATCAACTGAATGCACGAACGAATATTACGTCTTTCATCTGAACTAAGGTAAAACAAAAAAAAAAAAAAAAAAATGAAACTATGACAGGCACGGGATGGGAACAAACGCAGAGGAAATATCATTATTAAGGGAGCCTACCTCGCTTTTTCTTTTCTCGTTCTCTCTCTCCCTCTCTCCTTGGCTTGTATCCATTCGGCCCCATTCAGCCTACTGTTTTAAGACGTTTACCCTCATCCAAGTGTCAATATTTTCCTGGGGAGCGGTAGCGAGCCAGCATATATTTGTTTTGACAGCAAGCTAATTTTTTACATTTTTCAATAGAAAAATGTCTCCAGCGAAGCCGGATTTCTCCATACAATGCTGGTTCGCTATCGCTCGCCAGGAAGAAATCGACACCTGGATGGGGATAAACGTCTTAAAACAGTTGGCTGAACGGGGCCGAATGGATACAAGCCAGGGGAAGAGAGAAAAGGAGAGAAAGATAAAAAAAGCCGGTGACCCCCCTTAAAAACTGTCCAGCAATCATGGGAGAAGGGGTCGTGCTGAAAAAAGTAAAGAAAACAAAATGGCAAAAAATAGAGGCTGACAGAAATACGATATATGTATATATATATATATATATATACTGTATATATATATATATATATATATATATATATATATATATCACAAATACAATTTTTTTTTAACTCCCAGCCGGACTCTAACCACCGACAGTCAGTACGGGTATCCATGCCCTAATCCTCTACACCATGGCAAAAAAAAATAAAAATAAAAATAAATATATATATATATATACTGTATATATATATATATATATATATATATTACTTTTACAATATATGAGAAGCTTCTGAACTGGTTACTTGTTTCACCTTTCCTAAATTTATGAACTGTCTCTTATATTAACTTCCAAGGTATAACTCGAGGCTTTATTTCTGCGTCAGTGAACTTTTTATTATCGTGGGCCCTGAAGCAATATGAGAGAGAGAGAGAGAGAGAGAGAGAGAGAGAGAGAGAGAGAGAGAGAGAGAGAGAGAGAGAGAGAGAGAGAGAGAGAGAGAGTTGTACCTAGATACCTTGAACACACAGACCTGGTGATTCAAACGAGGTGGTCAGGACTTAATTGTAGTGAAGTTAGCTGTACCAAATGAAGGCAAGTGGAAGAACACGATAGCAAAGAGTACAAAGGAGTACAAAGGAAATCAAGCAACAACATACCTAGTGACCCTTCTAGGTTGCTTGTCCTCCAAAACACTGAGGATCAAGTGTCCAAACAGTGGTTTAGAGTGGGTAAGGGAACATTGGAAAGGGAATTACTGCCCTGGAACTAATGTCCGTGGCAGGATTAGGAAGTTAGTAGGGGACAGATGGGTTAGTAACTGAGGGGGGGATAAAATAAAGTTATTCATTTACAAACGCAGTCAGTCGCGGGTTTGATGCGAGATATTTGTCTAGGCGGAGTTTAAATGAATCAACGGTGATGCAGTCTATAACGTTTCGGGGAAGCCCATTCCACAAGTTGACAACTCGATTGAAGAAGAAATTCTTAGATTCGTGTGAGTTAAAAGATTTACCAACAATTTTGAAACCGTTTCCCCGCGTGTAATTAGATTGGTCGATAGTGAAGTACTTACTACAGTCCATATTGTCGATGCCTTTGATAATTTTGAACACTTGAATTAAGTCACCTCTTAATCTGTGCTGGGTTAAAGGAAATAGATTTAATTCTCTAAGATGCTCTTCGTATGGTTTGTTCTTTAGGCTAGGTATCATTTTGGTAACTCTACGTTGAACTCGTTCTAGCTTGTTTATATCTTTTTAGTAATAAGGGCACCAGGATTGAACCAGTATTCCAGAAGAGGGCGGACTAAGGAATTGTAAAGGGTTAGGATAACTTCTTTGGCTTTATGGTCAAATGACCTGCCTATAAAGCCAATTATTTTGTTTGCCTTCTTAACAAATTCTGAACATTGTTGACTCGGTTTTAGGTTACTCGATATTGTTACTCCCAGATCGGTTTCTCTGTTTACATTCTTAAGCTGAGTGCCATTCATCGAATAGTTTGCTTTCTCATTTAGGTATCCGATATGTAGTACTTTACATTTATCCGCATTGAAACTCATTTGCCAAATTTGGGCCCAACATGACAATTTATCTAGATTGTGTTGCATATCGTCAACTTGTTCTTTTGAGAGTACGCTATTTGCAATTTTTGTATCGTCAGCAAATTTTGAGATTGTACAGGTGAGACCCTCATCTATGTCGTTTATGTAAATTAGAAAGAGGATTGGACCTAGTACCGATCCCTGGGGTACCCCACTACTTACATTGGTCCATTTAGATGCCTTACCGTTTATTACTACTCTTTGCTTTCTGTCGCTGAGCCAATTTTCTATCCATTTCAACACACCGTCTTGTATTCCATGCGCTTTTAGTTTTAGCAGTAAACGTTTGTGGGGAACTTTGTCAAAGGCCTTTTGAAAATCAAGGTATATAATATCTACAGCTTTACTCTCATCGTAGAGGTTGAGGATATCGTGGAAGAAGTCTAAGAGGTTTGTTAAACAGGAACGTTTTTTACGAAAGCCGTGTTTGAGTATCTTTAAGTATGTTATTTTCCTCTAAGTGATTTAAGAGTCTGTCTCGTATGACCGTTTCTAGCATTTTACATACAACTGAGGTTAAGCTAATTGGACGATAGTTACTGGGTAGGGATTTGCTGCCTTTTTTTGAATATCGGTGTTACGTTGGCTAGCTTCCACTGATCAGGCATAGTTCCAGACTGCAAGGATTTATTGAATAGTAATGTCAGTGGTTTGGAGAGCTCATCCTTAGCTTCTTTTAGAACTCTAGGCGAGATTGTATCAGGTCCAGGCGTTTTATTTACCTTGAGTTTATCTAAACAATTCAATACTTCTCTCTCTGTAACGGTGATATTGCTTAGAACATTTGAATTATCAATCTGAATCGGCGATGGTGTAGGAATATCCCCGAGGTCTTCTGTTGTAAAAACTGATGCAAAGAAGGTATTGAGGGCATTACTCATTTGTACTTCGTCTTTGGTGTATTCTCCATTTTCATCGACTAACGGTCCAACAGTTGAAGTAACTACTTTTTTCTTTCTGATATAACTATAGAATTCTTTCGGGTTTGTTTTACTTTGATTCGCAATATGTAACTCTAAGGTCTTTTTTACTTTGCTTAATTAACTTTTTGGCTTTGCGTCGTAGCTCTACAAATTTCACCCGTTCTTCGTCATTTTGTGAGGATTTTAATCTATCATTAGCATTTTTTTTAGCAAGCAGGCAGTTTGAAATATCTTTATTCCACCATTTGGGCTTATTATTATGGCCTGGACGCCGTATTTTCGATGGTATGCAGTCTTGCAATGCTTTTAGGTAAGTGGTTTCGAATAACTTCCACGATGTATTTATGTCGTTATTGTTAATTAAAAAGTTCCAGTCAGTTTCTTTAAACATAGCTCTAAGTTTATGGAAGTTTGCTTTCTTGAAATTAGGGACTTTTTCGATGCTACTATTTGGTTCGTTACTAGTAAACTTTAAAGTGAAAGTTATCGTACGATGGTCGCTGTTACTGAATTCATCACCAACATTAAAATTCTCTATTAATTCTTCTTTTGTTGCAAGTACAATGTCAAGAACGTTATTACCACGGGTCGGCGTTCGAACAAATTGATAAAGCGAACTCTCTTGCAAGTTCGTATACAAGTCATGACCGGAGTGTGAAGTAAGAGTATCGCCCCACTTGGTCACAGGTAAATTAAAGTCGCCAAAAATTACGGTATCTTGTGAGTTACTTACATCTGCAATTTGTTCGTAAATTTCTCGGTCAGTTTGCACTGATTGAGCTGGAGGTCTGTATATTAACGCAAGTATTATTTTTGTACCTTTATTATTCTTTATTAGCACAAAAGATGTGTCGACGTTCACAATTTGAGGTGAGAGAGAGAGCGAGAGAGAGAGAGAGAGAGAGAGAGAGAGAGAGAGAGAGAGAGAGAGAGTGAGAGAGAGAGAGAGTAGAGTAGAGTAGATGGACAGACAGAAAGGAGTAAATAAACAGGAACCACGGGAATATATATATACAGTATATATACCGGTACATATATATATATATATATATATATATATATATATATATATAATATATATATATAATATATATACCGGTATATATATATATATATATATAGAGAGAGAGAGAGAGAGGGAGAGAGACAGATACAGAGGGAGGAGAGTAGAGACAGAGAGAGAGACAGACAGAGATAACTAGAAATTTAATATTGACGGTGGCATTCAGGCGGCAGAGAAGAGAAAAGAGAGAGAGAGAGACAGACAGATACAGACATACATACAGACAGACAGAGGAGTAAATAAACACAAGAGGAATCACGGGAAGAGAGAGAGAGACAGAGAGATACAGAGAGAGAATTACATAGATACACTGGCCACACAGACCTTACGATCCAAACGAGGTGGTCAGGATTTAATTCTAGTAGAGATGGCATATGAGAGAGAGAGAGAGAGAAAGAGAGAGACCTATAAATTAAATATTGACGGGGGCATTCAGGCGTCAGAGAATGGGTGTGAATAAACTATATGATGGTGAGCATATTGTAAAAGGGGTGAAGGATGAAGTGCTGCCGATTTATGGGGGGTCACCGGCATTTTTTATCTTTCTCTCCTTTTCTCTCTTTTCCTGGCTTTTATCCATTCGGCCCCATTCAGCCAAATTGTTTTAAGACGTTTATCCCCATCCAGGTGTCGATATTGCTCGCCAAGCATCGTATGGAGAAATCCAGCTTCACTGGAGACATTTTTCTATCGAAAAATTTAAAAAAATAGCTTGTTGTCAAAACTAAAATATATACAGTATATGCTGGCTCGCGGCAAATATTGACACCTGGATGGGGGTAAACGTCTTAAAACAGTAGGCTGAATGGGGCCGAATGGATACAAGCCAAAGAGAGAGGGAGAGAAAGAGAAAAAACGCGAGGTGGGCTCCCTTAAGGGGGATGGCCGTATTTATGTCCTCATTTATATATCTTTATTATTTTTCTAGTTTCCCCCTTAGACCTCCACCAAGCTTTAAAAAAAAAAAAAAAAAAAAATCCCTAGACCCCCTTCCAGATAAACTTGTACATTTTTCGATTCGGCCGGGTTTCTCATAAAAATACAGGCTCGCTTTCGCTCGTCAGGAAAACAATCGTCACCTAAATGGCACGAAAGGTCTTGGTATTGATATAGAAATGGGACGATATGTTTTAAAATCGCCAAACTAATGGGCCGAACGTCATCCAATCTGAACACTAATGGGGCTGAACATGAGGGAGAAGGAGGACCGGAAAAACAACCCATCTCCCCTTAACCCCTTCAGCACCATGACGGATTTTTAACTTTGATTCTGGCTAAAATTAGACGATTTTATGCAGTTTAAGAAGGACCTATGTTACTAAGAGGGTGTATTGAGTTTGTATCCACCCATCTGAGCCATAGAAGTAGATTATAAACTAAAGAAAATCGTCTAATGGTAACCAGAATATGATGAAAATTACGCCATGGTGATGAAGGGGTTAAGGGGAGGTTTTTAGTTAATTCCCTAGACTTCCATCAAGCTTACAATTATTCTCCCTAGACCCCCTTTCAAGATAAATTTGTAAATTTTTCGGTAGAAAAATGTCCCGGCCGAAGGTCGGTTCCCCTTACAGGCTCGCTATCGCTCGCCAGGACAAAATCGACACTTAAATGTCACGAATGGTCTTAAAATTGACAGAAATGGGGCGAGGGTTCTTAAAATCGCCAAACTAATGGGGCGAACATCTTAAAATCTCAAAAACAATGGGGCTAAAGATGAGGGAGAAAGGGGTCCAGAAAAAAAAATCTCCAGGTGGAAATCTCCCCTTAAGCCTCCTTTCATTCAGACAACCGCTTGTGTATTATTATCTGATATTAACCCCTTGAGAATTATGAAGCATTTTATAGTATATTTGGTGTGTGTATGTGTGTGTGTGTGTGTGTGTGTGTGTGTGTGTGTGTGTTTAATATTTTAGCTCGAATTCTTAATACGTAGTGCAACTTTACTTCAGCCATTCATCCATTACTTCACGAAATATACCCATTATTATTATTATTATTAATACTATTATTATTATTAGTTTTAGTAGTAGCAAGAGTAGTAGTAGTAGTAGTAATAGTAGTAGAAGTAGTAATAGTAGTATCTCAAACTATACTATGTCCACGTAAACCAGGCGTGTGGAATAAAGAACACGTATATATTATATTTTCGCTCGGAGGTAAATTAAACGAGCGGTGTTGTGACACGTAATCTGCAGGCAGGATCAGGGTACGGTGAGAGAGAGTGAGAGTGAGAGAGAGAGAGAGAGTGAGAGAGAAGATGAAGTGTACCTAATGATCAGAGGAAGAAAGTGTAAATTGGGTTCACTGAATATACAGGGAATTATTGAGCTCTTATTGTTCGTTTTAGAGAGAGAGAGAGAGATTTACATATATTTACATAGATACACTGATCACACAGACCTTACGATCCCAGCGAGGTGGTCAGGACTTAATTCTAGAGAGAGAGAGAGAGAGATAGATAAATATTTACATATATACACTGACCATACAGACCATACGATTCCAGAGAGATGGTCAATACTTAATTCGAGAGAGAGAGAGAGAGAGAGAGAGAGAGAGAGAGAGAGAGAGAGAGAGAGAGAGAGAGAGAGAGAGAGAGAGAGAGAGAGAGAGAGAATAAACAAACAAGGGAGGACTGAAGTAGCCAGGTAAACAAACAAGAAGCCAACTGGGTTAAAGGGGATAGTGCTTGTTTTTTGGTCTATGTAAATATATATTAAAATATTATAGTTTCCTCGCTAGACCTCCATCAAGCTTAAAAATACACACCCTACTGTAGACCCCCTTTCAAGATAAATTTTTAAATTTTTCGGGAGAAAAATTTCCCGGCCAATTTACAGGCTCGCTATCGCTCTCCAGGAAATAATCGACACCTAAATGGCACGAAACGTCTTAATATTGACAAATAAATGGGGCGAAAGGTCTCAAAATCGCCAAACTAATGGAACGAGCGTCATACAATCTCCAAACTAATACGCTAAACATGAGGGAGAAGGGGGTCCAGAATAAGCGACTACCTCCCCCTTAATTAATTGGAAGGAGGTAAGACAAACAGAAAGAAGGAAGAGAGAGAGAGAGAGAGAGAGAGAGAGAGAGAGAGAGAGAGAGAGAGAGAGAGAGAGAGAGAGAGAGAGAGAGAGAGAGAGAGAGAGAGAGAGAGAGAGAGAGATACACATTAAGGGGGGTGAACTGTTTTTTTTATTTCTGTCCTTTTCTCTCTTTCTCTGGCTTGTATCTATTCGGCACCATTCAGCCAACTATTTTAAGACGTTTATCCCCATCTAGGTGTCGATTTCTTCCTGGCGAGCGATAGCGAGCCATCATTACATGAAGAAATCCGGCTTCGCCGGAGAAATTTTTCTATCGGAAAATGTGCAAATTTAGCCTGCTGTCAAACAAAAATATAAGATATTCTGGCTCGCTACCGCTCACCAGTAAAAAATTGACACCTGGATGGGGATAAACGTCTTAAAACAGTAGGCTGAATGGGCCAAATGGATACAAGCCAGAGAAAGATAGAAAAGGAGAGAACAAAAGCAGGTCACCCCCCTTAAATATAGACATAGGTGAATGGAAGGGTATGGAGAGAAGGCGGTATAAGTGGGAAATACAGTGTGTTTATTCAGCTTAAAAAGGCCCTCCATCAATTCACAGGCTTCGAACAATCTCACTTAACCCTTTTCACTACCACAGATCCTTCTTAAATCGTCTAAATATAGCTGGAATAAAATTAAAAAGACGTCGCCGGTACACAAGGGGTATATATAAATTATCTAGAGAAGAAATACAAAAACCGTGAGTCTCGTTTTCTTTTATACTATTTTATTTATCCCGGGCACTGTTTTATTTTTTATTTTTACTTACAACCTTCAATTCTCACTCTTCCCTTCTCGGTTTATATGTTATGTGTAAGTTCCCTTTACTTGCTTCCCCCCCCCCCCTCTCTCTCTCTCTCTCTCAAGGGTACAAATCCCGCGTAATTCAATTTCGCATACCCGGTATATTCAGTAAACTCGAATTATCCTTTAGCCCTTTGATCATTAGGTTCACTTCAACCCCCCCACTCTCTCTCTCTCTCTCTCTCTCTCTCTCTCTCTGCAACAGAAACGGATCACTGACAAGAGAACCTGGCAGAAATTATTACCTTTGCAGTTGAAGACAACAGAAAAAAGTGAAGGTGTGCATGCCTTTTCCTTTCAATTTATAACTATGCTATAAATTCCTTCAGGCGATTTCTTAGCCCTGCAAGGTTATGCACTTCTAACTGTTTTCATGTACGGAAAATTGCCGGAGGGAGCGGAGGGTGGGGAGAGAGCCTTCATATTTGCTTTCCTTTCCTTCCATTTTCTCTTAGGGTTGCTATCACTACTAAGATAAAGTCCTGGCCACCGCGCAGGAATCGTAAGACCCATGTGACCAGTGTATCTATGTAAATATATGTAAATCTCTCTGATCTTGCCTGAAGGTTTCGCGACACATGACTGACCTCTCATGATTATCTTCTGGTGAAAATGATTACTATATACGTTCATATACCCTTGCATTTCCTTTTCGTCGCAGACCTATGTGTGTATGCTTCCTATATACACATACCAATATAATGATTTATGAATAATTGCAAGGTTATGGTCTTCGAAAGGGGTGAAGTCACAGAGTGTGAGGTGAAGCTGAACGGTCAGGCTATGGAGATCGTCAACTCTTTTAAGTATCTGGGCAGTGTGTTGAGTAAAGATGGGACTATGGATGAAGAGGTGCGGGAGAGGGTACAACAGGGGAAGAGGGTTGTAGGAACGCTAAAAGCAGTAACAAGAAATAGGGTGGTCAGTATGGAAGTGAAGAAGTCCTTGCATGACAGTGTGGTAATCCCGACACTGACTTACGGAAGCGAAGCATGGACGTTGGTTGAGAGACTCAGACCAAGAGTGAGAGCAGTGGAAATGAATTACTTAAGGAGGGCGTGCGGAGTTACATGGAGGGATAGACAGACTAATGAGGAAGTAAGAAGGAGGTGTGGTGTGGAGGTAGATGTGCTGGAAAGTGTGAAAAGGAACAACTTGAGATGGTTCGGCCATATGGAACGTATGGAAAGCGAGAGAATGACTTAAGAGGGTGTACGAGAGCGAGGTGGAGGGACAGAGGGGGAGAGGTAGACCGAATATGAGGTGGAAGGATGGAGTGAGGAACTACATGAACGAAGGCGGTGCTGGTTGGGGGGAGGGGCGTCGACTGACTGGGGACAGAGGTGCATGGGGGCGGTTCGTTCGTGGCCACCCCTTCGGGGATCACGGCGTCAGGCAATAGATAGATAGATAGATGAATAATTGTGTAGTCTATCATTAATTATTGATATTATTTGGTTACTTGGTTCAAAGTACGTCCGTTCATTCATCGATATATTTCTATCTATCTATTCTATCTATCTATATGCTCAGGCCCAATCCCCATTTTGGGGGTAGCCGACTCAAGACAGAGCAAGAACAGGGAAAACACAAAAACAACATAAAACAAAAAATAAACACAGATAAAAACAAACTCTCACACATCCAGATCGATATATTTGATAAATGTAAAACCTAGAGCTAAGAATTTGTCATAATTGGCTATCACACCGACAGTACATTTGATCAGTAGTATTTGATAGCTATTCTTGACTTACATAGACTATAGCAAAAGTAGTATAAATAATTCGGAATGTTCAATAATGTAAAGTTACTTACAATACGTGTAATAAGTGCAGGTTTCTAAAAATGAGTTCTAATGCATACTTTTACAATGTGCAACTTACGTACTGTATTTTCCACAGTTGTTGTTGTTGTTGTTGTTCCCTAAGCTGCCTGGCCGAACAGCCCCGAGTCCCTGAGGAAGGCCATGGCCACGATCGGGCTTTCCCACAGTTCCCACAGTTCTTGTAGTTTACGTTTAACCGACATTTGAGGAAACTACTGGCAACCCACCAACATAATACTACGATCGAGAGCAGTAGAACGTAAAATCCAGAGAGAGAGAGAGAGAGAGAGAGAGAGAGCGAGAGATATATATACATAGTGAAAGAGAGAAAAAGAGAGAAAGAGAGAGAGAGAGAGAGAGAGAGAAAAAATCAGCCAGAGAAAGAAAATTCCCGTCAAACACAGACGAGCAAATATAATAAAGACTGAACAAAATAGCGTCTGTAAAGAAGCTCGGAAAATAAGCTAAAGAAGAAAGGCTGCAAGTGGAGAAAAAAAAAGAAGACAAAATCTAGATGAAGCAAAATACTTCAAGCACCTTTGTGCGTCTCTAAATAACCTGTTTTAATTCACTTAATGGTAAATTGAATCCCTTAGCAACTTTGAGACTCGAAGGAAATATTGGAAACTACCGTGTCTCATAATTTTCAGTATATTTCGCTAAACATTCTTCGTCATAGCTGAGAATTTAAGGTGAGGATGCAGATGTTTACCATCAGCTGAATATATCGATATATATACAGTATATATATACAGTATATATATATATATATATATATATTATTCACAACGATGATAAATGCTCAAAACGCCTTCGTCCATTCGCTATCGCAGCCGAATACAGGCCATCGTAGCCTCACTCCTCAAAGCCTAGTGCTTCCAACGAAGTAGTCTACTAAGGGAGATAATTGTAATTTACGAAAAACAACTAAATAACTAAAGACTCTCGAAATATAGAGGACAGAGAGGAATCAGTAAGTGGTGAGGAAGGGAACTGTAGTAGGATGGAGAGAGTCTGGGCTATACCCCCAACATGTTACCTCCTAAGATATTTATTGAAAGATTAGTGTAGTGCATCACACGGAATAGTGACGTACACGAAACAAAGTATATATATATATCTATATATATATATATCTATATATATATATATATATATATATATAGAGAGAGAGAGAGAGAGAGAGAAAATAATAACACGTTTGTGGGAAAAACAAAAGGCATTGATGAGTGTGTTTGAGAGAGAGAGAGTGTGTGTGTGTGTGTGTGTGTGTGTGTGTGTGTGTGTGTGTGTTTTATCTTAGGCTCGGGAAATTCTTCGTGTAGGCGCAGGAAAACATCGTAAAAGAAAATAGAAAATAATAAAAGGCTCCTAAAAAGGTGTTCTCGATGGGATCGTAAACTTGCTGAGGAGAAGCGCGAATCATACTGAGAGAGCGAGAGCGATATATATATATATATATATATATATATATATATATATATATATATATAGAGAGAGAGAGAGAGAGAGAGAGAGAGAGAGAGAGAGAGAGAGAGAGAGTACGATACGATTTAATTAGCACAGTAGAGCAAAACGAACAATAACAAGAACGCCAGTAAAGTTTGGGAAAGAATAGATAAAATTAAATATTAGGAGGTTCGAACGTCTTCAAATCTAAAAAACTAATGGTGATAAACATGAGGGAGAAGGGAGTGGAGAAAAAACAAACCTCGTCCCCTTAAGGAACAAATATTAAACTAACAGACTAAGGAATAACGGGGAAAAATAGATGTTGTGAGGAAGGGAATATTGGGAAATACAACCAAGGACAAAAAAAAAAAAAAAAAAAAATCACTGTGGAAATATAGCACAAACAACTTTTAGCTGCTTCGAGACGTGGATGGGTGCTTCACATGTCTCACTCCCTAGACTGAAACGAGACCTCATGGACTTCACCGTGTTGAGCGGTAGAATGTACAGGCTCTCAGCCTATACCCGGGAGGGAGGAGTTGAAATATAGAAAAAAAAATGTGAAAGGAAAGTGGGGATGAAAAAGGAAAAGTAGGCAGAACTTCAGTATACCAAGAATATGGAAAGGCAAAATAAGATAGAAAATAAGTAAATGACTAAATAAATACATTAACGAATATATATATATATATATATATATATATACTGTATATAATACATAGCCTATATATATATATATATATATATATATATATATATATATATATATATATATATATATATAATTATCTATACAGTATATATGTATATATATACAGTATATATAGGTCTATATATATATATATATATATATATATGGCCCGAGATTATTGAATGAAGCTTCGAGATGTTGGATGCTTCATAATATATATAATACGTGCCTCTTGATTACTTGACTACTACAACGATTGACCACCAAGTAGGTATGTTAAGGGAGCCCACCTCGCTTTTTTTTCTCGTTCTCTCCCTCTCTCTTTGGCTTGTATTCATTCAGCCTACTGTTTTAAGACGTTTACCCCCATCCAGTTGTCAATATTTTCCTGGCGAGCGGTAGCGAGCCAGCATATATATATTTTTGTTTTGACAGCAAACTAAATTTATACATTTTTCGGTAGAAAAATGTCTCCGGCGAAGCCGGATTTCTCTATACAATGCTGGCTCGCTATCGCTCGCCAGGAAGAAATCGACACCTGGATGGGGATAAACGTCTTAATACAGTTGGCTGAATGGGGCCGAATGGATACAAGCCAGGGAAAGAGAGAAAAGGAGAGAAAGATAAAAAAAGACAGTGACCCCCCTTAAGTAAGAAAACTTGACATTCAATTGATGCAGAGATACAAGTGTCATATATTTCCACTAGGTACAATCGCGCTAATAATTGATGTCTCGGCACCATGTATGTTTTGATCAATAATTGGTATCAGCAATATCTAAGCTTCATTTCTTCATATTGAGTCAAATATACAAACATGTTCCTACACTTACCCACCTTATTCAACATCAGACAGACATAAATACAGACATGACGTGTTAGCGCGACCGTACAGATAAATATGTTGCGTTACAGTTGTGTTCAGGGATTACATTAATTGTAGGTCAGCAATAATAAATACATATCATATAATAAATACATAAAACTATAATTACAATAAAATGAATTCATACGTATTAAATAATTTGCATACATCAGTACATTGATATATAATGTCTCATGACTTTAGATTCTCACGAATAAGATGTATCGGTAAAATTTTAAACGTAATAAATAGAAAAGTCAGATAATAAAAGTATAACACCTCATTCATACGTGGTGTACCTACTTTACAGTAAGGAGGGTGACCTGTTTTGGTTCTGTCCTTTTCTCTTTCTCTGGCTTGTATCCATTTGGCCCCATTCAGCCTTCTGTTTTAAGACGTTTATCCCCATCCAGGTGTTAATTTTTTACTGGTGAGCGATAGCGAGCCACCATATTTTTTATTTTTGTTTGACAGCAGGCTAAATTTGTACATTTTTTGATAGAACATTTCTCCGGCGAAGCCGGATTTCTTTATATAATGCTGGCTCGCTATCGCTCGCCAGGAAGAAATCGACACCTAGATGGGGATAAACGTCTTAAAATAGTTGGCTGAATGGGGCCGAATGGATACAAGCCAGAGAAAGAGAGAAAAGGACAGAAATAACAAAAAGCAGGTCACCCCCCTTAAATATATATTAAAAAACTATATTATATTTTATATATGTACATACTATTTTCAGTTTCCTCCCTAGACATCCATCAAGCTAAAAAAAAAAAATATATATATATATATATATATATATACTGTATATATATATATATAATTATACAGTATATATATATATATATATTTTTTTTTAGCTTGATGGATGTCTAGGGAGGAAACTGAAAATAGTATGTACACATATAAAATATAGAAAAGCCAGAGAAAGATAGAAAAGGACAGAACAAAAACAGGTCATCCCCATTAACGAATTGGCGGCGCGCAACTTATGTCGTGTGAAATAAATATGGACTATGTGGCGGTTCACAACTTATGTCGAGCGCCATTTTCAGCACGTAATGTTGCTGAGAGAGAGAGCGGAGCGGTGGGACGAGCGTAGCAACGCTATGACCGGTCCCCACGACCACCGTGGACATACTACTAAGTATTCTACTTTCCCCCCTCCTTTCTCACTCGCTACACAGGGAATTATGT
The DNA here is from genome assembly GCA_032716605.1 of Paralithodes platypus. Classification (NCBI taxonomy): domain Eukaryota; kingdom Metazoa; phylum Arthropoda; class Malacostraca; order Decapoda; family Lithodidae; genus Paralithodes; species Paralithodes platypus. The sequence goes on from CM064563.1 coordinate 19,359,247, forward strand.
AAGGAAATTATCTTATTTCAGGGTTTTTGCACTCGTGTTGCACGATCGTTGCAAGAGAACCAGTGGTCGTACAAGGATGGTTCGGGTGTCATTGGAAAGCTCTGTTTATGCCCTTTCAGGGATAGATACTTGTTTTACGCTCTGGGTCTTATTTAGGCATGAAAATAATCACGTAAACAACCCTATTTAGGGTAAAAAAAAAACTGCTGGGTGCTACAGTCAAATAGACCACCTAGCCCGCTAAATAAGGGTTAATGTAAAGTAGGTACACCACATATGAATGAGTTGTTATACTTTTATTATCTGACTTTCCTATTTATTGCATTCCAAATTTTTCTGATGTATCTTATCATTCAGAATCTAAAGTCATGAGACATTATATATTAATGTACTGATGTATGCAAATTATTTAATACATATGAATTCATTTATTGTAATTATAGTTTTATATATATATATATATATATATTCCCAAGAAAAATAAATGTATACATTTTACAGGCTCGCAATCGCTCGCCAGGACGATATCGACACCTTAATTGCATGAAAGGTCTTAATATTGGCAAAAAATGGGGCGAAAGATCTAAAACCGCAAAACTAATGAGGTGAACGTCTTTAAATCTCAGAACAAATGGGGCTAAGCATGAGGGAGAAGGGGAGCCAGAAAAAAGCGCTAACCATCCCCCCTTAAAACATAAGGGGACCAAGAACGTTTAGGAGTGACAATAGCAATAAAAAAAATAAAAAAAAAATAAAAAAAATAACCCCTTTTGTACTGGCAACGTCTATTTTTAATCTGGGTACTATTAGACGATTTCGTCCAGTTTCAAAAGGGCCACCAGCAATTAATAGGCTCCAAACTACCTCACTTAATCCATTTTAGTACCGCAGATCCTTCTTAACCCTTGAAGATCGGGGTCGGACTTAAGTCCGGTTCCAATTTGCAGCAAGTTAGGAGCATTATTAATGCTTTTAAAGGGTTAAAATCGAGTGCAAATGGCCGGGAACGCAGCGGGCCAGACAGCCGACTCCCAGGGCTTACCGCCGCCCATTAACTCATGTTCCCTGTGTTCTCGAAAGGCCGGCAGTGTAGCCAGTAGTGAGCATAGCTGGGAAAAATATGCCGCTATATGCTAAACTCCCATGTTACTGGTATCACTGTATGAGAACCACGAGTGCTACGTAGCTCGTTCTGGTCTCATTTTGAAGCTTTTAGCGCCTAGTTTTTTGCTAAATAATTTTTTTTTCATGCAGATACTTGATTTATCATGCAGGAGGGCCTGAATATGCCCAAATAAGCCCAAAAACTCCCGCTAGACAAGGGTTAAACCGCACAAAATCCTCTAAATATAGCTAGAATAACATTTAAAAAGACGTCGCCGGTACAGAAGGGGTTAATGGGGTAATTTGAGAATCCTAATATTTTCTACAGTATACTGTATAAACGCAGGATATTATCACTGCATTAATGAATACATAAGTGTGTGTGTGTGTGTGTGTGTGTGTGTATGACAGTGCTGTATGTGAATGGTGTGTGATTGTACCAGCGTGCGTGTGTGTGTGTGTGTGATTGTACCAGCGTGTGTGTGTGTGTGACTCACTCACTCACTCACTTACTTGTTCGTCAAGGGGAATCCAGCAGCTAAGCTCATTATTATCGCGCCTCCTTAACTGGGAATGTATTGCGTGAAATGCATGTTAAGTGTTTATGTATCGTTGGAATGGCTGTGGATGTATGTGTAGTCTGTATTTTAGCCAATTGGCGACATTTGGAAACGAAGGCTTAGGGTTAATCTGTACGGTACCATTCTCACTACGGTACCAGTCTCACCCGAAGGCTTAGGTTGACCAGTAGCTTAGGTTGACCAGTACGATGCCCATCTTACCTTGTAACCGATCACCAACCCCAGATGGGACGTCACAACTTCGTCCACTTATACCAGGTTCCTATTTTTACTGCTAGGTGAACAGAGGCTACACCGTTAAGAGACTTGCCCAAATGTCTCTTCCCCGCCCGGGTGTGTGTGTGTGTGTGTGTGTGTGTGTGTGTGTGTGTGTGTGTGTGTGTGTGTGTGTGTGTGTGTGATTGTACCAGCGTGCGTGTGTGTGTGTGTGATCGTACCAGCGTGTGTGTGTGTGAGACAGAGGTGTGTGATAGTATCTGCACATATGTGTGTGCGTGGTGGCAGCGGTGCGATCGTACCTCCATGTGTGTGTGTGTGTGTGTGTGCGTGACAGTGGTGTGTGATTGTACCTGCATGCCTGTGTGTGATTGTCCATGTATATTCTGAGTGGTGGATGCACCTAACCATGAAATAAAAATTCCTCCCCTCACCCTGCCGCCCATCAGAGATCACAATACAGAATAAGGGCAAGCTACACACGAACGGACAAATGGACTCGAATGAGGGCAAGCTACACACGAACGGAGAAATGGACACGAATGAGGGCAAGCTACACACGAACGAACAAATGGACACTAATGAGGGCAAGCTACACACGAACGGACAAATGGGCACGAATGAGGGCAAGCTACACACGAACGGACAAATGGACACGAAGGAGGGCAAGCTACACACGAACGGACAAATGGACACGAATGAGGGCAAGCTACACACGAACGGACAAATGGGCACGAATGAGGGCAAGCTACACACGAACGGACAAATGGACACGAAGGAGGGCAAGCTACACACGAACGGACAAATGGACACGAAGGAGGGCAAGCTACACACGAACGGACAAATGGGCACGAATGAGGGCAAGCTACACACGAACGGACAAATGGGCATGAATGAACTATCAGATGACAAATGACACTAACAGAAAAGGGGATAACCCAACCCTAAGAAATATTTGCTGGACCGAAATATTCAGAATTTGGCAGGGCGAAGATATCAGGGTAAGGTAATTCCGTTCACAAGTCTTTCCGCCAGGTTGTTAAATTAATTTACATTATAATTGAGCTTCACACCATTCAGGTGACGATTGTTTTTTTTCTTCTGTTATCTACGGTTGTCTTGTTATTACTACTAGTATGTGTATTTATATGTTTCATGTATGTGTATTAACCCTGTCTGTACAGTCGCGCTAATAAGTGATGTCTCGGCACCAAGTATGTTTTGATCAACAATTGGTATCAGCAATATATAAGCTTCATTTCTTCATATTGAGTGAAATATACAAACATGTTCCTACACTTACCCACTCTATTCAACATCTGACAGACATAAATACAGCACAGAGCAAGCCAAACGTAAAGCCAGCTGGGACATAACTTATTAGCGCGACCGTACCTGCGATGTCTTTCTAAATTTATTCTAACTATATTTAGTCATGTTTTGCAGTTTAATAAACAAGGATCTGTGGTAGTATAAAGGGTTAAGTAAGATAGTTCGCAGCCTATTAATTGCTGAAGGCCCTTTTTATATTGAATAACATCGTCTAATAGTAGCCAGAATAAAGTTAAAAGGACGTCACCGGTACATATTGGGCTAAGCCGGTGTGTGTGTGTGTGTGTGTGTGTGTGTGTGTGTGTGTGTGTGTGTGTGTGTTGTTGTTGATAGCTGTATTTACGACTACCTGAGAGTTTATCCATGTATCTACAAGTATCGTGTGAATGTGTTTACCTGTACCGACAAACTTCCAACAACAACTACCAGTAATAAGAGGGTCTACTAGGTTCCTCAGCGCTGGGTGACGAAGTGTTATAGCGGCTCGTATAATGTCGCTAAAGTCGGTATCACACGAGAGCTTTTATAGTCAACATTCGATGATCAACATTTTTCTGGCAACATTTCTGGAATATTTTGCCCTGGTATCGGAAACTAGGCTGTTGCTAGATGAATTTAGGTGACCGAAAAATTCTAAATGTTGACTTCATAAGCTGCCAGACCAGTGTTGAGGATAAATGTTGAGTGAAAAAGCGCTCGTGTGATACCGGCTTTAGGATAAATGTAGAGTGAAAAAGCGCTCGTGTGATACCGCCTTAAAGCCGGTATCACACGATCGCTTTTTCCCTCAACATTTATCCTCAACACTGGTCTGGCAGCTTATGAGGTCAACATATAAACTATTTCGGTTACATAAATTAATCTACCATGAGTCTAGTTTCCGATACCAGGACAGCATATCCCAGAAATGTTGCCAGGGAAATGTTGATTATAGAATGTTTACTATAAAAACTCATGTGATACCGGCTGAACAGGGTAAACAAAAGGCTTTATATAGAAATACAGTCATGATGGGGTAGTATTCTCTGTCATAGTATGGACAAAGTAAATTGCAAAGTAGCACTGAGTCTTTATACCATGTTTATTAGCTCCAACCAATATTGGGTGAGGGCTGGTCCTGTCCAAAATGTTATACATATTTTTGTCTATGTGAGTGAGGGAGACAAAAGGCAGAACGGCCTGTAGCGAGTGCCTTGCCCAGAGTTGAATGAGTGACAGGCCCAAAATCAAGGGACATTCGAGCATCCTCTACCCAACCATAGCCGTTTCTGTCTGTCTCTTTTCCTACGTCGAGGGCGGAAGGCTAGAAATCCTCCTCTCCTTGTAAATTTTCCCTACTAGACGAGACAGAGAAAGGGGTGAGGGAACGCGAAAGTGGTCCTGAATCCTAAGAATTGGAACTTTGCATGTGGTTTCTATTCGGGCTCTGTCTCGAGTCGGCCACCGGGGTATGTGCCAGATTACATACATACATACCAATAATGTTTCTACTCAACAGCTGAACTCTGGAACTCTCTCCCTGAATCCATATTTCCTTCATCCTATGACTTAATTGTTTCAAACTACGTGTGTCCAGACATTTTGGCTCGAACGTTCCTTGATTTTTACCCTGTCACTCTTTTAACTCTGGGGAGGCACTCGTCACAGGCAGTTTTGCCTTTTGTCTCCCTCATTCACAAATACAAAATAATATTGAAGATACTAGGCTATTCAATTATTGGCACTATTTTCATAAAAATAAATTAACTTATTGAAACTATTATTCAAAATAATAAAATCGTTTGTATTATTATTGTTGTTAATAATGAATTAAATGTCACGTACATCGAAACAAACATTTCATGAAAAATACAATGCGAATAAATTTAAATAAAAGAGGCAGTAATAGAGTTCAATTGCTTCAGAAACGATGCAGTAAATGTAAATTCACGAACAGTTTGGTCTCTAACCGTAATCCAATGTAATTATCCTATTGGGCCTCTCTCTTTCTCTATCTCTATTTCTCTCTCCCAGTAACCCTAGTACCGGTGACGTCCTTTCTCAATATATGCTGGCCACTATTAGAAAACTTTATTCAGCTCAGGAAGGACGTATACACATACTCCCTGCCTTACCGAGGATGTATTTCGTGTTATTCCAGCTATATTTAGACGATTTTCTGCAGCTTAGGAGGAAACCGTGGTAGTTAAAATGGATAATCGAGATCGTTTGAAGCCTTACAATTGCTACACGTCCTCCCTAAGCTGGATACAATCGTCCACTATTATCCAGATTATAATGACAAGGACAACTCGATACTAAAGGGGTTAAAAGGCTACCTACTACCTTAATTAAACCTTTTAGCTACCATATAGTCTTCCTAGCCAAATAAACCTTTTAGCTACCATATAGTCTTCCTAGCCAAATAAACCTTTTAGCTACCATATAGTCTTCCTAGCCAAATAAACCTTTTAGCTACCATATAGTCTTCCTAGCCAAATAAAATCGTCTAAATATTTAAGATCAAATAAGAACTACGTCGCCGGTACAGGTGTTAAGGGGAGGCAGACCGTTTTTCTGGACCCCCTTCTCCCTAATGTTTAGCCCCACTAGTTTTGAGATTATAAGACATTCGGCCCATTAGTTTGGCGATTTTAACCTTTCGCCCCATTTCGTTGTCAATTTTAAGACCTTTCGTGCCATTTAGGTGTCGATTATTTCCTGGCGAGAGAAAGCGAGCCTGCAATTTTAGGAGGAACCGGCCTTCGGCCGGTAAATGTTTCTACCGAAAAATTTACAAATTTATCTTGAAGGGGGGGTCTAGGGGTGTTTTCTAAGCTTGATGGAGGTCTAGGGAGGAAACTAAAAAAATATATGAATTAATTAATAGCCCAAGCAAACGGCCAGTCTCCCCTTAAGGCCGAACTAGAGCTACTCGCTTGACCATTATTATTATATTTTTTTGTTCGTTCATTACTTCTATCGATACATTAACGTTGGATTATGGTAGGTAATTATTCTGGCAGCTGATTAGACGATTTTATTCAGTTTAAAAAGAACCTCCAGCAACTAACAAGCTTCAAACTGTCTCACTGAACCCTTTTTACTACCACAGATCCTTCTTAAACTGCACACAATCGTCTAAATTTAGCTAGGAATACTATGAAAGACGTCGCCGGTACGGAAGGGGTTAATGAGTTGAAGAAGCTTAATTAGCACTATTCTAATAAATCAGCTGTAGTGAAGTCTATGCTATTTTGCAGATTCCAATTAGAATTAGTGTAGAATCTTACCTTTCCGTCAATAGTAACTCTTTGGAATGAGCCTTAATTAAGGGAACCCACCTCACTTGTTTTTTCTTTCTCTCCCTCTCTCTTTGACTTGTATCCATTCGGTACCATTCAGCCTACTGTTTTAAGACGTTTACCCCCATCCAGGTATCAATATTTTACTGGTGAGAGGTAGCGAGCCTGCATTTATATATGTTTGTTTTGAGAGCAAGCTAAATTTGTACATTTTTCGATAGAAAAATGTCTCCGGCGAAGCCGGATTTCTCCATACAATGTTGGCTCGCTATCGCTCGCCAGGAAGATATCGACACCTGGATGGGGATAAACGTCTTAAAACAGTTGGCTGCATGGGGCCCAGTGGATACAAGCCAGAGAAAGAGAGAAAAGGAGAAAAAGAGGAAAAAAGCAGGTGACCCCCCTTAAACCTTTGTGATACTAATTATTCTGTGACATTTTATAACTTGCATACACACACACACACACACTATTTCTCTCTATCTCTCTCTCTTAACTCTCACCAGACTAGATCAGATGGCTGGAGTAAAATAGAAGAAATGTAAGAATGTAAGAAATGTTAATAAAAAAATAAAAAATAAATAAATGAAAGAAAAATAGAACAGTAATTGGACAGGAAGAACAAGCTCGCTCGCTCACTCACTCACTCTCACACACACTCTCTCTCTCTCCACGCTTGACGTCAGCACTACGGTTGTAAACAAAGGCAATCCTGGCCCCAGTGGAGTGTGTGCTGTGGTATTTACTAGTAATTACTGCGGCGGGGATGGTGCAACGGATGGTGATAGTGTAGTACAGTAGGATGGGATGGTGGTGGTGGTGTGAGTGATTTGTTGTATTTAAACGTAATTACTGCATTACAGGTTGACGATAGTGTAGTACATTAGGTTGGGATGGTTGATGTGAGGGTTGTTGTTTTTAAAGGTAGTTACTGCGTTGCTGGATGCTGATACTGTAGTACAGTAGGTTGGCATTAAATTAGGACTTCAGAGGCTATCAACCCTAATAGATTATTAAGCCAGCACACTGCAAGTCAAGAATAACATCAAGACTGGTGCCTCTCAGTGAGAACTCCAGCCCCTGGTTTGTGTGTTGTTTTTAAAGGTAGTTACTGCGTTGGTGGATGGTGATACTGTACAGTGCATTCATTCGACATATATCGACAGGCCCCGCCCGCTTCCACCAGCGCCGTAGACGAAGTAGAGCTTATCATACCGCAATCTCGGACAAGTCACTTGTCACCTTACCACGGAGCTGATAAGAGCTCCAAGTAAAATTAATTATAGGATGTAAGAGCGCTTTAATACATGCATATTTGCAGTTATTCTTTACTATACAATATTACCATATACCATAGTACAGAAAAGTAAACTCCATTACCATTGTTACCTCGTCTACTTGGGCAGAGCAGAGGTAGACAAATATTAAGCTAGGCTTAGCGAGCGACTGCGTTTGGGTGTATAGGGTACGGTACCGTAACCGTAATGCCTCCCCCTTCCCCCCTCCCTCTCTCTCTCTCATATTGTGAAGTGATCAAAGTTGTCAATGGTCCAAGTATGGGTGAAAGCCGTTGCTGGTAAACTGGTGAATGAAAGACTCCTTCAATCTTCCTGCCTGAGTTCTGATCTTATTAATTAATGGCTGTGAAACTCTCGTTGCCTCAGAGGTTTTCTTCACCACCACATCAACTGGCTCAGTTTTCTCCTTATCAAAATACATGAATACATTCAAGACAATATTCCTGGCTTGACTGACAAGTCGGGGAGAACCAGCAGGTCTGCCAGGGGTATGGGCAGGAGACGCCATCTTCCCCCTTCAGAAGACAGGAGGGAACTGAACTGACGTTTGAATGGCAGCGCAGTGACAGTTGAAACCTTGAGAGAGAAGTGTTGCCAATGTAGCTACCTTACCGCTAGATCTAAAAGTATTTACTTGAACAAGGGAATGGAGCTGTTAAAGACAGGCTCCAGTCTTAACATTTCTTTCTCACTCGTTGATGTAGAAAGGCTTTGTAGGCCATTTTTAATAATTTAAATTGATAAATAAATATTGACTTCATCTAGCGGCAATATTTTACACCTAGCAATAAGAATGCTGGCTATACTCCGAATCTTTTAGCACATGTTATCAATATTGGAGTAATATTCTAGCAATATTAGGTAGGCATTTACTAGTTTGTATTTTTCTAGTTACTTCTGCAAACAGATTAAATAATATTTTTGTGCTGATTTGGTAACCCTGTTGGACACCCCTATCTCGCACAGTCATGCCAGCCGTATGATAACGGTGGGGAAGTGGGCGGGGCCTGTCGATATATGTCGAATGAATGCACTGTAGTTACGTGTAGTACAGTAGGTTGGTATTAATTTAGTGTGGTGTCGTATTTAATGGTAATTACTGCAGTGGAGATGGTGCTAAGGATGTTGATAGTGTAGTATTGTAGATTGGGATGGTGCTAAGGATGTTGATAGTGTAGTATTGTAGATTGGGATTGTAAAGTTAAGTTAAAGTTGAGGGAGGATAGACAGGTTGGGGAGGTGAGAAGTTCCTGAAGAATTAGAGAGAAGAAAAGGAGGATACAAAGAGAAAAGTAGCAAAATGAGTTAAGTTAAAGTTAAGGGGAGATGGGCCGGTTTTCTGAACCCTCTTCTCCCTCATGTTTAGTCTCATAGTTTTGAGATTATATGACGTTCGGCCCATTAGTTTGGCGATTTTAGCACCATTCGCCCAATTTCGTTGTTAATTTTAAGACCTTTCGTGCCATTTAGGTGTCGATTTTTTCCTGGCGAGCGATAGCGAGTCTGATATTTTAAGAGGAACCGGCCTACGGCCGGCACATTTTTCTACCGAAAAATGGACAAACATATCTTGAAGGGGGTTCTAGGGGGTGTTTTTCTAAGCTTGATGGAGGTCTAGCGAGGAAACTAAGAAATAAAGGAACAAATTAATTAATACACCAAAACAAAAAAAGGCCCATCTCCCCTTGACAGGTTGGGGAGGCCACCCCTTCGTGGATCATTCGTCTGGCACTAGATAGATAGATAGATAGATAGATATTCGGTGTGATTTTCAAGCCGAATTTACAATTAGGCAACCATGTTATATTGTAATATAGTAAAACATGCAGTTACTTAATCTATGTTCAGGTGTCTATAACATTTTTATCGTAAATATTGATATCGTAAATAAATGGGTTATACACACATTTGCTCTCTCTCTCTCTCTCTCTCTCTCTCTCTGTATGTGTGTGTGGGTATGTATGTATGTATTTACTGTATGTATGTATGTATGTGTGTGTGTGTGTGCCCTCCCAATATAACCTTAGCGTCTCTCTCTCTCGCTATAACCCTAGTAAGAGAGTCCAGACATTAAGGGGGGTCACCGGCCTTTTTTATCTTTCTCTCTTTCCCTGGCTTATATCCATTCGACCCCATTCAGCCAACTGTTTTAAGACTTTTATCCCCATCCAGGTGTCGATTTCTTCCTGGCGAGCGTAAGCGAGCCAGCATTGTATGGAGAAATCCGGCCTCGCCGGAGATTTTTTCTATCGAAAAATGTATAAATTTTTCTTGCTGTCAAAAAAAGAAAATATATATATAAGCTGGCTCGCTACCGCTCGCCAGGAAAATAATGACACCTGGATGGGGGCAAACGTCTTAAAACAGTAGGCTGAATGGGGCCGAATGGATACAAGCCAAAGAGAGAGGGAGAGAAAGAGGAAAAAAGCCGGTGACCCCCATTAATAATTACAGCATACGTTGAGGGAGCCGAACCAATGGACGGTTGTCAGTTGGAGCCACTGGAACCTGTCACTAAACTATTTATTTCTAGCCCCAAGTGATGAATTATTATGTTCCTTCCAACAACCAACCATACTCCTAAAATCGATTAATGAAATTTACAAACACATGTGGCAGTCCGTGGATTCGAACCCAGGATGCTCACACCGAAAATCAACACCTTATACATCGCACCACGAAGACAGTTAAAGGTTGGTGGACACTGCCTACGATTTATTATGCAACTTCGAATCCTTCATATCAATCTAAGCATGTACACACATCCCAACTGCAACTCACGTAGGCTATGCATATCTAAGGCGAGGGGTTATTTTCCATTAATTTATTTGTTTTATTTTTTAGTATTAACTATTGTTGTATTATTATTATTATTATTATTATTATTATTATTATCACCTTTGTTTTTGTTTAATTAGTTTGCTCCTAGACCTCCATCATACTTTAAAAAAAGCCCCCCCCCCCCCCCCCCCTTCGATATAAATGTGTATATTATTTTTGGTAGAAAAGTGGGTTCCTCCTAAATTACAGGCTCGCTATCGCTCGCAAAGATTAGATAAACACCTAAATGGCACGAAAGAACCTAAATGGCACTAAAGAGCTCGCCAGGAAAATATTGACACCTGGATAATGGTAAACGTCTTAACACAGTAGGCTGAATAGGGCCGAATGGACACAAGCCAAAGAGATAGGGAGAGAAAGATAAATAAAAGCGAGGTGGGCTCCCTTAAGGCTATCCCTCAAAATCATCGCATCGCATCGGGATGAAATATACGAAAAAAAGGGTTTCAATAATCTTGTCATGAATCGTTATTGCAAAAATTTCTATTATTTTAAATGTATTAATATTAACCCCTTCCATACCGACGGCGTTTTTAAAAATATATTCTAGATATATTTAGACGATTTTATGCAGTTTAAGAAGGATCTATGGTAGTGAAAAGGGTTAAGAGAGATATTTCGAAGCCGTTAAATGCTGAAGGCCCCTTTTAAACTGAACAAAATCGTCTAGTGGTAGCCAGAATAATGTAAAACAAAACTTAACCGGTACAGAAGGGGTTAAATGAACTCATAAATGGAAGAAATAATATATTAAATCCAATGTGTGTGAGACAAACGAAATGTCTTAATAAACTCGAATAATTCCTTTCATTGAAGTATCTTCCCTAAATCTAGTTAAAATAGGACTTTACTAGCTATCAAACTTTCTGGATTATTAAGCCAGCACACTGTAAGTCAATAATAGCGTCAAGACAGGAGCCCCTTTTCGAGAACTCCAGTCCCTTGATCCTTTCCTAAAGCTGATTAGGGGTAGTGCTTGGTTTTTGGGCTATATATTTATTTATTTATATATTTGTGAGTTTCCTCGCTAGACCTCTATCAAGCTTAATAAAATGCCCCCTAGACCCCCTTTCAAGATAAATTTGTACATTTTTCGGTAGATAAAATGTCACGGCCGAAGGCTGGTTTCTTCTGAAATTACAGGCTCGCTATCGATCGCTAGGAAAAAATCGACACCTAAATGGCACGAAAGGTCTAAATATTGACAAAGAAATGGGACGAAAGGTCTCAAAATCACCAAATTAATGGAACAAACGTCTTAACATATTAAAACTAATATGCTAAACATGAGGGAGAAGGGAGTCCATAAAAAGCGAGTACTGCCCCCTTAAACTCATTTGATATTAACCAGGTGCTAATACCCTTTTAAAGACATACTATAAGTGCCATAAATATTTAAGTTTCAAATATTCCTTCCATTATCTCAGAGTCAGTTAGTTAGTTAGTTAGTTACCTAGTTAGTTGGTTGGTTGGTTAGTTAGTTAGTTAGTTACCTAGTTAGTTAGTTAGTTAAGTTAAGTTAGTTAGTTAGTTAGTTAAGTTAGTTGTTTGTTTGTTAGTTAGTTAGGTAAATTAGTTAAGTTAGTTAGTAAGTTAGTTAAGTTAGTTAGTTAGTTAATAAGTTAGTTAGTTAGTTAGTTAGTTAGTTAATAAGTTAGTTAAGTTAGTTAGTTAAGTTAGTTAGTTAATAAGTTAGTTAGTTAATAAGTTAGTTAGTTAGTTAATAAGTTAGTTAGTTAGTTAATAAGTTAGTTAAGTTAGTTAGTTAAGTTAGTTAGTTAGTTAATAAGTTAGTTAGTTAGTTAGTTAGTTTCTCCAGCTCGGGTACCCATGTCGAGAATATGAGGGAGTGTGTTGGCAATTTATCCCTGTTGGTTCTGAATATGCAAATCTAATGCATACGCTCGTGTTCCGCAAGTCAAGAGTCGACCTCGGGACATGAAAAGTGTATCTCTCTATAGTTCTGCATAATTAGATAAGCTTAATATTGTACAGTCATATAGTTTGTTTAGTCTCAGTCAATTCTGGTTCTCGCATAATTAATTAGACTATTTTATACAGTAATGACCCTGATTGGATTATATTTTTTTGAATATTTGATCTGACATCAGACTTCGTCATCATATTCTGGTTAGCATTACACGATTTTCTTCAATTTGTAATCTACCTATACGACTAGAGCCGCGGCGGTCGAGTGGAGGGCACACTCATGTGTGAATCTGTTTGACTTGGGTTCGATCCCAGCCAAAGCGGACATTTAATTAGTGGGTGTGATAGTACGTCCTAGCGTGTTTCACATGCTCGCACCTAGTCGGGGGACACCTCGACGACGTATACAGACTAATAACGAACATGCAAAGCCACTCCAACAGCTTCCTCTCTCTCGAACACTCCTCCTCCCCTCTCTACACTCCTCAGAAACAAAACAGGAAAGTAGACAGTAGCTACGAGGTGCCGTTGTAATCCCTCAATACCTTCACCTGACCTACAATGGGTAAACACGATCTCAATAAACCCTCTTAGTAACATAGTTCGTTCTTAACCCTCTGAGTACCAGCGACGTGTGTTATATTATATTCTAGCTATACTTAGACGATAGTATGTGGCTTAGGAGGGATCTGTGGTAGTTTAAAGGGTTGGTTGAGATAGTTTGATTAATTAATATTGCTAGAGGTCCTTCCTAAGCTGAAGAAAACCGTCTAATAGTTGCCAGAATATGATACAAAAGGACGTCCCTGGTACTGAATGGGTTAAGCAGCATAAAATCATCTATGTTTAGCCAGAATCAAAGGAGCGTCATGGTGCTGATGGGATTAATGACGAAATGGGATTCAGGTTGGTTATGTAATAATAGATTACAATAAACTAAGTTCTATTTGTGTTATCTCTCTCTCTCTCTCTCTCTCTCTCTCTCTCTCTCTCTCTCTCTCTCTCTCTCTCTCTCTCTCTCTCTGTCTCTCCTCTCTCTCTGTCTCTCTCCTCTCTCTCTGTCTCTCTCCTCTCTCTCTCTCTCTCTCTCTCTCTCTCTCTCTCTCTCTCTCTCTCTCTCTCTCTCTCTCTCTCTCTCTCTCTCTCTCTCTCTCTCTCTCTCTCTCTCTCTCTCTCTCTCATTGATGTATTGGACCCTGCATGCAGATGATGCTAATTTGCTGGATGTTCAATATGGAATTACGAAAGAACGCCTAATTTTAATACAGAGTGAAGTGATGAAGTGAAGAAAACAGCACAACATGCAAGTTGCTTACTAGAGAGGAGAACATTCAATCGACAACATATTAGCCTAGGAGAGTATTCTAGCAGTATTTGACATTATAAGATAAGAATTATAAAAATGAAACTATAATAATAATAATAATAATAATAATATCTATCTATCTATCTATCTAATCAGGCCCAATCCCCACTTTTCCTAAAAGACATTTGGTGGTGGTGGTGGGGGGGGGGGGGGGCTCAAAACTACAACTACTACCACTAATAATAATAATAATAATAACATGATGGTCAGAGTAACCCCTTTTGTACACTCGGATACCATAGTCTCTTAACCAATTCCTGGACCCCCTGTGTTTTTCTGTTATGCAAATATAACTATCTGAATTGATTTTTCGATAGAACTTGCTTTTCAATAAATAGTATATATAGGTTTGTAGTTTATTTATAGAACAATTTATTCATTAATTGCTTTCCAGATATACAGTATACTTCCATAATTAAAAATAGGTGACTTCCACAAACTTGTGTGAGTGGCCTAGAGACTATTGTATCTGAGTATACCATGAGGTCCTATTGTATCTGAGTGTACCATGAGGTCCTATTGTATCTGAGTGTACCATGAGGTCCTATTGTATCTGAGTGTACCATGAGGTCCTATTGTATCTGAGTGTACCATGAGGTCCCTGTTGTATCTGAGTGTACCATGAGGTCCTATTGTATCTGAGTGTACCATGAGGTCCTATTGTATCTGAGTGTACCATGAGGTCCTATTGTATCTGAGTGTACCATGAGGTCCTATTGTATCTGAGTGGAGTGTACCATGAGGTCCTATTGTATCTGAGTGTACCATGAGGTCCTATTGTATCTGAGTGTACCATGAGGTCCTATTGTATCTGAGTGTACCATGAGGTCCTATTGTATCTGAGTGTACCATGAGGTCCTATTGTATCTGAGTGTACCATGAGGTCCTATTGTATCTGAGTGTACCATGAGGTCCTATTGTATCTGAGTGTACCATGAGGTCCTATTGTATCTGAGTGTACCATGAGGTCCTATTGTATCTGAGTGTACCATGAGGTCCTATTGTATCTGAGTGTACCATGAGGTCCTATTGTATCTGAGTGTACCATGAGGTCCTATTGTATCTGAGTGTACCATGAGGTCCTATTGTATCTGAGTGTACCATGAGGTCCTATTTTAACCCCTTCAGTACCAGGGACGTCCTTTTCATCATATTCTGGCAACTATTTGACGAGATTATTCAGCTTAGGAAGAACCTCTAGAAATAACAAGGCTTCAAACTATCCCAACCAACCTTTTTAAGGGGAGATCTCCACTTGGGGGATTTTTTTCTTGACCCCTTTCTCCCTCATGTCTAGCCCCATTGCTTTTGAGATTTTAAGACGTTTGCCCCATGTTTGGTGATTTTTAAGAATTTCCGCCCCATTCTATCAATTTTAAGACCTTTCGTGCCATTTAGGTGTCGATTTTATCCTGGCGAGCGATAGCGAGCCTGTAATTTAAGAGTAAACGGCCTTTGGCCGGGACATTTTTCTACCGAAAAATGTACACATTTATCTTGAAAGGGGTCAAGGGGTGACATTTTAAGATTGCTGGAGGAGTAGGAAACAAACTAGAAACCTCCCCTTGACTACCACAGATCCTTCCTAAGCTGCATAATATCGTCTAAATATAGCTAGCATAAAATACAAAAACACGTCGCTGGGACTCAAAGGGTTAAGAACGATGTTAACAATAATAATAGTTCTAACATAGTTAAACGGATTTCACCGAAACTGAGCGGGTTACTATACAAGATCGCCCGATGGTAACCTTTACTCGCCCACCCCGTCTAGTGTTCTCAGAGTATACGATATCCCAGTGCAAACACGAGAAAACAGACGAGGGCTTAAAGGGGGTAGTGCTTGGTTTTTGGTCTATATATTCATGTATTTATCTATTTTTGGGTTTCCTCGCTAGACCTCCATCAAGCTTAGAAGAACACCCCCTAAAACCCCTTTCAAGACAAATGTATACATTTTTCGGTAGACAAATTTCCAGGCCGAAGGCCGGTTCCTTCTAAAATTAGAGGCTCGCTATCGCTCGCCAGGAAAAAATCGACACCTGAAGGGTACGAAAGGTCTTAATATTGAAAACAAAAAAGTGAGGCGAAATGTCTCAAAATCGCCAAACTAACGGAACGAACGTCTTAAAACCTCCGTTAGTGAGTGCTGTACTGTATTTTATATATTATTTTGTAATAGTATAGATATCTTATCAATATTTGTATTTTGTACTATTGTTAATGTCTTGTCATGTTGCAAATTTGATTTTAAATAATATTTTGACATTTAACATGTAGTTTCTTTATTCATGCAGAGTTTAGTAAACATTTACCAGACGTCCCGGACTTCCCAAACTTGACTAATTCCTTTAACGTGACGATAGTGCGTTGTTATATGTGCGATTAGTTTGCTTGGGAAACAGATTAACTTGCTCATGTAGTAATGTACACCCTATGTGGTGGATTGTGCTCTTTTATTTAATAATTTTCATTTTAGTAAGCGTTGTTTCCACATAGCGATTTTGATAATTTAATTTGACTTTATATTGTCCTTGTCCCAGTTTTGGTTTGTTTTGTTTGCAAGTTTTACATTTTAAATGATAAACATGAGGGAGAAGGGGGTCCATAAAAAACGAGTACTAACCCCCTTAATTATTCTTACGTGATTTCTGTGGTATTTTCTTGACCTTTCCCAGCTTGGGTGTGTGTGTGTGTGTGTGTGTGTGTGTGTGTGTGTGTGTGTGTGTGTGTGTGTGTGTGTGTGTGTGTGTGTGTGTGTGTGTGTGAATGATGTGTGGGTCGTTATTTATGCAGGGTCGTGGAAGTGGTGGTAGTGGTGTAGGGTGGTCGTGGTGGTAGTGGTAGTGGTGGTATTGGTGGTAGTGATGCAGTATGGTCGACACCTAAATGGCACGCTAGGTCTTAAAATTGACAACTAAAGGTGTTAAAATCGCCAAAATAATGGACCGAACGTCTTAAAATGTCAAAACTATTGGGGCTAAACACGAGGGAGAACGAGAGAGAATGAGGATGGGGTATAGTCTATTCGCGGTAAGTAAGCGATAACTCATTACCTCTAACCTCTGTAACTCAAAAACCGACAAGAGTAATCGATCTAATACTTCTACAATTTGGGAAGAGTTAGTCTAGGAATAGATGTGGACATTTACAGCCAATTTGCTCGAGCCCTTTTTGAGTTACAGAGGATAGAGGTCATGATTTCGCGCCTACTTAAATCCGGAAAGTCCTACTGGGGAAAATATATAGAAAATAAATAAACAATGTACATATAATACATAAAATATACATATAATACATATACATGCATATGTAATACATAGAAAATACAGAGAACACGCACGCACAGACCTTACATAAACTGTACATAGGAAATACATATAATATACATAGATATGCTGTACATAGAAAGTAAATAGAAAATTTATAGAAAAAACAAATATATATACGTCAGTGTTCAAACGGATGGTTGGGAGTTGCTGCAATTCTCTGAAATTCGGAATTACTCAAAATCGAGATAAATATATTCATAAATATTTCAGCACAGTGGTATAGTTCAGAATAAGCAGGTGAATATAATACTTACTACGAAAAAAAAAAATATATATATATATATATATATATTTAACTTATGTATATTTATGCCCTCACCTGGGATCAAACCACGGACAGTCAGGAAGAGTCCATGCTTTAGTACACTCCACCACGACGAGATATAACATAGCTAACCATTTCCTATGTACAGTCGGCCTAATAAGTGATGTCTCGGCACCAAGTATATTTTGATCAATAATTGGTATCAGCAATATCTAAGCTTCATTTCTTCATATCGAGTGAAAGATACAAATATGTTCCTACACTTACCCACCCTATTCAACATCTGACAGACACTAATACAGCACAGAGCAAGCCAAACGTAATGACAGCTGGGACATGACTTATTAGCGCGACTGTACATGTAGTAGATAGACTGAATTAAAACATATAATCCAAACTGTCCGTGGTTTTGTCCTGAATAAAAACACAAGAGTAATTACCTGGTGGCTAATACACTGCAACATTCCCCTCCGGATACGTGTGACCTGTAATGGAATTATCAGAGGTCAGCAGTGGGAATTTATAGTGTTATTATATATGTATACGCTCGAGGAATATTATTAAGGGGAGACTGGCCGTTTGTTTGGCGTATTAATTCATTTATTCATATATTTTTGTTTAGTTTCCTCGCTAGACCTCCATCAAGCTTCGAAACACACCCCCTAGACCCCCCTTCAAGATAAATCTGTAAATTTTTCAGTAGAAAAAAATTCCCGGCCAAAGGCCGGTTCCTCTTAAAATTGCAGGCTCGCTATCGCTCGCCAGGAAATAATCGACACCTAAATGGGACGAAAGGTCTTAAAATTGACAAACGAACTGGGGTGAAAGTTCTTAAAATCGCCAAACTAATGGGTCTTATAATCTCATAACTAGTGGGGATAAATATTAAGGAGAAGGGGGTCCAGAAAAACTGTCTTCCTCCCCTTAAAGTGACATGGTGACAGAGTGCAATGGCTATAATAGTCTATCCGCTGTAAGTAGGCGAGAAATCCTGACCTCTAACCACCTCTGTAACTAAAAAACGACTAGAGGAGGAATCGAGCTAATATTTCTACCATTTGGGAAGAGTCAGTCAAGGAATAGACGTGGAAATGTACAGCCCACTTTCTCTAGCCCTTTTTGAATTACAGAGGATAGAGGTCATGATGATTTTTCGCCTACTCACAGCGAACAGACTATAATAGTATCCCCTTGACCCTTCTATACCCATGGAGGACTTTTAAGGGAACCCACCTCGCTTTTTTTTTTTTGGCTTTTTCTCCCTCTCTTGTATCCATTCTTGTATCCATTGGGCCCCATTCGGCCTACTGTTTTAAGACGTTTACCCCCATCCAGGTGTCAATATTTCTCTGGTGAGAGTTAGCGAGCCAGCATATATATATATTTTTGTTTTGACAGCAAGCTAAATTTGTAAATTTTTCGATATAAAAATTTCTCTGGCGAAGCCGGATTTCTCCATACAATACTGGCTCGCTATCGCTCGCCAAGAAGAAATCGACACCTGGATGGGGATAAACGTCTTAAAACAGTTGGCTGAATGGGGCCGAATGGATACAAGCCAGGGAAAGAGAGAAAAGCAGAGAAAAAAAAAAAAAAAAAAGCCTGTGAGGGACGTGTGAAAGTGAATTAAGATAGTTTTTGCCCCTAAATCAAATAAAATCGTATAATGACAGCCTCAATAAAGTTAATGGGCTAATTATGTATATATCAACAGCAGCAAGGACGTACACAAACCCTTTTTAAATGACCACTTACGGTAAAAGTCAATTTTAAGTGGTTAAGTTGAAAGAACTCTCCAAATACTCTTCTAACTTTGGAGAAAAAAAAAAAAAAAAAAAAAAAAACACTTCCAAATCTGAGAACAATGTACATTTGCCCGCATACGTATGTGGGCAATTGTGTATATATAGTGGTCAATTTGGCGTGATTTTAGAAGCCTTGAGAATTTGGTTTTACATACATCACTGCTCTCAATTATAAAAGCCTATTTAAGGGGATAGTGGGTATTTAAGGGGATAGTGGGTATTTAAGGGGATAGTGGGTATTTAAGGGGATAGTGGTTATTTAAGGGGATAGTGGTTATTAAAGGGGATAGTGGTTATTTAAGGGGGTAGTGGTTATTTAAGGGGGTAGTGGTTATTTAAGGGGATAGTGGTTATTTAAGGGGATAGTGGTTATTTAAGGGGATAGTGGTTATTTAAGGGGATAGTGGTTATATAAGGGGATAGTGGTTATTTAAGGGGATAGTGGTTATTTAAGGGGATAGTGGTTATATAAGGGGATAGTGGTTATTGAGGGGGTAGTGGTTATTTAAGGGGATAGTGGTTATTTAAGGGGATAGTGGTTATTTAAGGGGATAGTGGTTATTTAAGGGGATAGTGGTTATTTAAGGGGAGAGTGGTTGATAGGGGAGGTGTGGTGGAGTGGTCATGCCACTGGATTGGTAATCCAATGGACCCGGGTTCAAATCCCGATATGTCAATGGGAAGATATTATTGGGATTGAATTTGTGCTGTACCTAGTATCAGTGCATTACCACAAAGCCCACCGAAATGCCAAAAAAATACCCTCATTGTTCCCTGATTAAATAACACTGTATGAATATTCCCATATTTAAAATATGTTACAGGGGGACAATGCCTAGTGAGTTCACTGCTCAATAGGTGGCGTTCTGAGAGTGAGGGTCTGAGTCTGGAGGGTGAGACGGTGAAGCACTTGAGCGAAGCAACCAGCTGCTTCAGAGATGGAGCTCCTTCGAGCCATGATGGATGCTTCACATGTCTCACTCCCCAGACTGGAACAAGACCTCACGGGCTTCACCGTGTTGAGCGGTGGAATGTACAGGCTCTCAGCCTATGCCCGAGAGGGAGTAGTTGGAATATAGAAAAAAAAAAAAAAAAAAAAAAAAAAAAATTTAAGGGGATAGTGGTTATTTAAGTGGATAGTGGTTATTTAAGGGGATAGTAGTTATTTTTAAGGGGATAGTGGTTATTTAAGGGGATAGTGGTTATTTTTAAGGGGATAGTGGTTATTTTTAAGGGGATAGTGGTTATTTTTAAGGGGATAGTGGTTATTTAAGGGGATAGTGGTTATTTAAGGGGATAGTGGTTATATAAGGGGATAGTGGTTATTTAAGGGGATAGTGGTTATTTAAGGGGATAGTGGTTATTTAAGGGGATAGTAGTTATTTAAGGGGAGTGGTTATTTAAGGGGATAGTGGTTATTTAAGGGGATAGTGGTTATTTAAGGGGATAGTGGTTATTTAAGGGGATAGTGGTTATTTAAGGGGATAGTGGTTATTTAAGGGGATAGTGGTTATTTAAGGGGATAGTGGTTATATAAGGGGATAGTGGTTATATAAGGGGATAGTGGTTATTTAAGGGGATAGTGGTTATATAAGGGGATAGTGGTTATTTAAGGGGATAGTGGTTATATAAGGGGATAGTGGTTATATAAGGGGATAGTGGTTATTTAAGGGGATAGTGGTTATTTAAGGGGATAGTGGTTATATAAGGGGATAGTGGTTATTTAAGGGGATAGTGGTTATATAAGGGGATAGTGGTTATTTAAGGGGATAGTGGATAGTGGTTATTTAAGGGGATAGTGGTTATAAGGGGATAGTGGTTATTTAAGGGGATAGTGGTTATTTAAGGGGATAGTGGTTATTTAAGGGGATAGTGGTTATTTAAGGGGATAGTGGTTATTTAAGGGAATAGTGGTTATTTAAGGGGATAGTGGTTATTTAAGGGGATAGTGGTTATTTAAGGGGATAGTGGTTAGTTTTTGGTCTATCAATTTATATATTGATTTATTTTTTAGTTTCCTCACTAGACCTTCATCAAGCTTAAAATAAAACCCCGTAACCCCCCTTCAAGATAATTTGTACATTTTTCGGTAGAAAAATATTCCGGCCGAAGGCCGGTTCCTTAAAATTACAGGCTCGCTATCGCTCGCCAGGATGATATCGACACCTAAATGGCACGATAGGTATTAAAATTGACAACGAAATGGGGTGAAAGGTGTTAAAATCGTCAAACTAATGGGCCGAACGTCGTAAAATCGCAAAACTAATGGGGCTAAAAATGAGGAAGAAGGGGGACCAAAAAGTGAACCATGTCCCCTTAACAAGAACGATAGAGTTAAAACAGCATATACCATTTTGGAATTATTTGCAACTTTAATATTGATGATATGGTGACGAAATGTAAAGAAGTTTATTTATAAAAAAAAAAAAAAAAAAATAAAAAAAAATATATATATATACCTTTAAGGGGAGATGGGTCGTTTTTCTGGTCCCCTTTCTCCCTCATGTTTAACCCCCATTAGTTTGCAGATTCTAAGATGTTTGCCCCGTTAGTTTGTCGATTTTAAGACCTTTAGCCCCATTTATTTGTCAATATTAACACCTATCGTGCTATTTAGGTGTCGATTTCTCTCCTGGCGAACGATAGTGAGACTATAATTTTGGAAGAATCGGCCTTCGGCCGGGACATTTTTTTACCGAAAAATGTACAAATAAATCTACTAGGGGGATCTAATCAATGTATTTTTTAAGTTTGATGGAGGTCTATGGAGGAAACTAGAAAAATAATGAATACATTATAAAAGCAACCAAAAAGTGAACCATCGGGGGTTAAGGGGAGATGGGCCGGTTTTTCTGCAAATCAAAATTCCAAAAGAGAAAGAATAGAAAAGATAGAGATCCTAATACGATATACAGTATTGTTGACGTGACACTGGGACACTGGGACGTCATGCGCACCAGATCCGAAGAGTTGATGGAGAAATATCGCAAGATGATCCAGCACTACAAAAACAAGTCAAGGAATATCATCATCTCAGGCATTCTCCCCAAGATCGACGCACCTGACAAATTCTACGACAAGGCTTTCAGCACAAATAGCCGACTAAAACATTTGTGTCTGAGGGAAGAAGTTGAATTCATCAACCTCTGGGACAACTTCTACAACCAGCCTACTCTGTTCCGCAAGGATGGCACTCATCTAAACCCTGTGGGTTCAGCACGCATGGGTCGTCTCCTACACGAAGCAGTCCGCAGCCATGGATCAAAAAACGCCATCCGAGAAGAAGCAGCAGTGACATAAATCATCCAACGCCAAGAAAAAAACAGAGGCAACCGAGGACCACCAGCGATAAGGACCAAAGACAGCGAGGACCGAGGACAGCCATGAACATAAATGTAGATCCGACAAGAACCAAAAATATTATTAAAGAGCGTTCCGTGAGTTCTAAAATAACAAATTTAAAGGTTTTCTATGCAAACGCTCGTAGCATACGCAATAAATTTTCAGATTTAGAGGAGCTAGTGTTTACAGAAAATTATGATGTGATTGGCATAACAGAATCTTGGCTCAATACAGAAGATAGAGACTTTTTAGCAGAGTATTCACTTCCCGGTTATGTAATGTTTGAGAAAAGCCGAATAAATCGAAATGGAGGTGGCGTTTTACTTTATATCAAAGAAAGTCTTAACCCTACCCTCTTGTCAAAACCTCAAATTGTGAACGTCGACGCATCTTTTGTGCTAATAAAGAATAATAAAGGTACAAAAAATAATACTTGCATTAATATACAGACCTCCAGCTCAATCAGTGCAAACTGACCGAGAAATTTACGAACAAATTGCAGATGTAAGTAACTCACAAGATACCGTAATTTTTGGTGACTTTAATTTACCTGTGACCAAGTGGGGCGATACTCTTACTTCACACTCCGGACATGACTTGTATACGAACTTGCAAGAGAGTTCGCTTTATCAATTTGTTGGAACGCCGACCCGTGGTAATAACGTTCTTGACATTGTACTTGCAACAAAAGAAGAATTAATAGAGAATTTGAATGTTGGTGATGAATTCAGTAACAGCGACCATCGTACGATAACTTTCACTTTAAAGTTTACTAGTAACGAACCAAATAGTAGCATCGAAAAGTCCCTAATTTCAAGAAAGCAAACTTCCATAAACTTAGAGCTATGTTTAAAGAAACTGACTGGAGCTTTTTAATTCACAATAACGACATAAATACATCTTGGAAGTTATTCGAAGCCACTTACCTAAAAGCAGTGCAAGACTGCATACCATCAAAAACTCGGCGTCCAGGCCATAATAATAAGCCCAAATGGTGGAATAAAGATATTTCAAACTGCCTGCTTGCTAAAAAATTTGCTAATGATAGATTAAAATCCTCACAAAATGACGAAGAACGGCTGAAATTCGTAGAGCTACGACGCAAAGCCAAAAAGTTAATTAAGCAAAGTAAAAAGACCTTAGAGTTACATATTGCGAATCAAAGTAAAACAAACCCGAAAGAATTCTATAGTTATATCAGAAAGAAAAAAGTTGTTACTTCAACTGTTGGACCGTTAGTCGATGAAAATGGAGAATACACCAAAGACGAAGAACAAATGAGTAATGCCCTCAATACCTTCTTTGCATCAGTTTTTACAACAGAAGACCTCAGTGATATCCCTACACCATCGCCGATTCAGATTGATAATTCAGATGTTCTAAGCAATATCACCGTTACAGAGAGAGAAGTATTGAATTGTTTAGATAAACTCAAGGTAAATAAAACGCCTGGACCTGATACAATCTCGCCTAGAGTTCTAAAGGAAGCTAAGGATGAGCTCTCTAAACCACTGACATTACTATTCAATAAATCCTTGCAGTCTGGAACTATGCCCGATCAGTGGAAGCTAGCCAACGTAACACCGATATTCAAAAAAGGCAGCAAATCCCTATCCAGTAACTATCGTCCAATTAGCTTAACCTCAGTTGTATGTAAAATGCTAGAAACGGTCATACGAGACAGACTCGTAAATCACTTAGAGGAAAATAACATACTTAAAGATACTCAACACGGCTTTCGTAAAAAACGTTCCTGTTTAACAAACCTCTTAGACTTCTTCCACGATATCCTCAACCTCTACGATGAGAGTAAAGCTGTAGATATTATATACCTTGATTTTCAAAAGGCCTTTGACAAAGTTCCCCACAAACGTTTACTGCTAAAACTAAAAGCGCATGGAATACAAGACGGTGTGTTGAAATGGATAGAAAATTGGCTCAGCGACAGAAAGCAAAGAGTAGTCATAAACGGTAAGGCATCAAAATGGACCAATGTAAGTAGCGGGGTACCCCAGGGATCGGTACTAGGACCAATTCTCTTTCTAATTTACATCAACGACATAGATGAGGGTCTCACCTGTACAATCTCAAAATTTGCTGACGATACAAAAATTGCAAATAGCGTACTCTCAAAAGAACAAGTTGACGATATGCAACACAATCTAGATAAATTGTCATGTTGGGCCCAAATTTGGCAAATGAGTTTCAATGCGGATAAATGTAAAGTACTACATATCGGATACCTAAATGAGAAAGCAAACTATTCGATGAATGGCACTCAGCTTAAGAATGTAAACAGAGAAACCGATCTGGGAGTAACAATATCGAGTAACCTAAAACCGAGTCAACCAATGTTCAGAAGTTGTTAAGAAGGCAAACAAAATAATTGGCTTTATAGGCAGGTCATTTGAGCATAAATCCAAAGAAGTTATCCTAACCCTTTACAATTCATTAGTCCGCCCTCTTCTGGAATACTGCGTTCAATCCTGGTGCCCTTATTACCAAAAAGATATAAACAAGCTAGAACGAGTTCAACGTAGAGTTTACCAAAATGATACCTAGCCTAAAGAACAAACCATACGAAGAGCGTCTTAGAGAATTAAATCTATTTCCTTTAACCCAGCGCAGATTAAGAGGCGACTTAATTCAAGTGTTCAAAATCATCAAAGGCATCGACAATATGAACTGTAGTAAGTACTTCACTATCGACCAATCTAATTACACGCGGGGAAACGGTTGCAAAATTATTGGTAAATCTTTTAACTCGCACGAATCTAAGAATTTCTTCTTCAATCGAGTTGTCAACTTGTGGAATGGGCTTCCCCGAAACGTTATAGACTGCATCACCGTTGATTCATTTAAACTCCGCCTAGACAAATATCTCGCATCAAACCCGCGACTGACTGCGTTTGTAAATGAATAACTTTATTTTATCCCCCCCTCAGTTACTAACCCATCTGTCCCCTACTAACTTCCTAATCCTGCCACGGACATTAGTTCCAGGGCAGTAATTCCCTTTCCAATGTTCCCTTACCCACTCTAAACCACTGTTTGGACACTTGATCCTCAGTGTTTTGGAGGACAAGCAACCTAGAAGGGTCACTGGATCTGTTGTTGCTTGATTTCCTTTGTACTCCTTTGTACTCTCTCTCTCTCTCTCTCTCTCTCTCTCTCTCTCTCTCTGTGTGTGTGTGCCAGGTCGGGTGAAGGTATTGAGGGATAAGCCTTTACAACGGCACCTCGTAGCTACTTCCTACTGTCCTATTTATCTGAAGTGTAGAACGGGGAGAAGGGGTGTTGGAGAGGGAGAGGAAGCTGTTGGAGTGGCTTTGTTATGTGTGTTATTAGTCTGTATACGTCGTCAAAGTGTTCCCCGACTGGGTGCGAGCATGTGAAACACGCTAGGACGTACTACCACACCCACTAAATGTCCACATTGGTTGGGATCGAACCCAGGTCATGTGTGTATAGATAGATAGATAGACAGACAGATAGATATATTTTTACTATATATTTTTTTTTCCAGACCAGTTGCATGTGGTGACCGGTCAACTCAACCAGTAGACCATTTCAACCAGTAGCTCTCAACCAGTACCAAATCAACCAATACGGTTAGGTTAGGTTAGGTTAGGTTAGTACTATATTTTGGCACTGGTTTGGTTGGTCTGGGTTAATTTGGCACTGGTAGAGAGCTACTGGTTGAAATGGTCTACTGGTTGAGTTGACATGGAACCGTTGCATGTAGCTCACGAGCGTTTGAACCCGTTCATGATGCATATAATATAGATGTATTTCTAATTTGATTAGTTAGTTGTTAAAAGGACTTCAGAGGCTATCAACCCTTCCGGATTATTAAGCCAGCACACTGTAAGTCGGGAGGTGTGGCAGAGTGGTCTTGCCACTGGACTGGTAATCCAATAGTTTCAGTGCATTACCACAAAGCCCACCGAAATGCCAAAACAAAATACCCTCATTGTTCCCTGATTAAATAGCACTGTATGAATATTCCCATATTCAAAATATGCTACAGGGAGGCAATGCCTAGTGAGTTAATTGCTCAATAGGTGGCGTTCTGAGAGTGAGGGTCCGAGCCTGGGGAGTGAGACTGTGAAGCGCAGAGGCAAAGCAGCTTCAGAGATGGAGTTGGGTTCGCATGTCTCACTCCCTAGACTGGAACAAGACCTCACGGGCCTCACCGTGTTCAGCGGTAGAGTGGCTATCAGCCTATGCCCGAGAGGAAGAAGTTGGAATATAGAAAACAAGTTAAAGGACTGGGGCACCCCTTTCGAGAACTCCAGCCCCTTGCTGCCTGATTAACTGATGGTTAACGTAAAGACAGATATATAAACTAATAATGGATTGAAGAAATTTGGATTTTTTATTTTTATTTTTTTTATATGAGACTTATTGGAGGGTTAAGGGAGCTGAGACGGTATTATGCGATGCATAAGGTGTTGATTTTCGGTGTGAGCGTCCTGGGTTCGAATCCACGGACTGCCACATGTGTTTGTAAATTTCATTACTCGATTTTAGGAGTATAGTTGGTTGTTGGAAGGAACATAATAATTGTGCAGCATAATTTACTGGTTCGGCTCAATGGTTTAAGGAAGGGGTTCAGTTTGCTCTCTAAACCTCTATCAAACTTAAAAACACACCCACAAGACGATATAAATGTGTAAAAAAAAAAAAAAATCGGTAGAAAAATGTCCCGGCCGAAGGCCGATTCCTCTTTAAATACAGGGTCGCTATCGGTCGTCAGGAAAAAAAATCGACACCTAAATGGCACGAAAGGTCTTAATATTGCCAAAGAAATGGGGCAAAAGGTCTGAAAATCGCCAAACTAATGGGGCGAATGTCTTGACATCTCATAACTAATATAGGGCTAAACATGAGGGAGGAGGAGGACTCGAAAAACCAACTGCCTCCCCTGAACTAACTTGGGAGGGGATTAGGGTGGTGGTGGGATATTAGATGAAGAATAGCTAGAAGTTGGAAATATAAGAGTCTGCAGGGCTCAACCAGAAAGCTTCATTGTCATCTGCTTTTTTTATCTTTCTCTCCTTTTCTCTCTTTCTCTGGCTTGTATCCATTTGGCCCCATTCAGTCAACTGTTTTAAGACGTTTATCCCTATCCAGGTGTCGATTTTTTCCTGGCGAGCGAAAGCGAGCCAGCATTGTATGGAGAAATCCGGCTTCGCCCAGACATTTTTCTATTGAAAAATGTACAAATTTAGCTTGCTGTAAAACAAAAATATATGTATATGCTTGCTCGCTACCGCTCGCCAGGAAAATATTGACACCTGGATGGGGGTAAGCGTCTTAAAACAGTAGGCTGAATGGGGCCGAATGGATACAAGCCAAAGAGAGAGGGAGATAAACAGAAAACAAAGCGAGGTGGACCCCCTTAACTTAATACATTATTCACTCATTTTAATATATTTTAGTAGTCAGTCTTACTTAACCCCTTCTGTACCGACGATGTCTTTTTCATTTATTGTGGCTACTACAAAGCGATTTTATTCAGCTTAGGAAGGATCTCTGGCAATTAACAGGCTTTGAACTATCTCACTTAACCCTTTTTACCAACACAGGTCCTTCTTAAACTGCACAACATCGTTTAAATAGAGCTGAAATAAACCAAAAATATCCCCGGTAGTGAAAGGGTTAATATGAAGACCAGACCAGATGGCTGGAGTAAAGTAGGAGAGTAGTGTTATTGACTACTTGCGAGTTTCAGGCTATAAGGAAGTTGGAGCTGTAGACGTTGATATTTAGCAAAATAACCAGCTAAAATACGGTTGTAGTGCATATACATATATACATGCCTTCTTACGCATCAAATACGGTTGTAGTGCATATACATATATACATGCCTTCTTACGCATCAAATCAACCAAGCTACAGACCAACATGGTGAAACACAAACAATAGCACTGGATATATCAAAGGCATTTGATAGAGTCTGGCATCAATCCTTATTGTCGAAGATGTCACACTACGGCCTTGCATCATTAGTTCCACTAATTTCTTCTTATCTTCATAACAGAAAAATACGTGTAATGGTAGATGGCCTTTATTCTCAATTTCACTCAATAAATGCTGGTGTTCCCCAGGGATCAGTTTTGGCCCCAACTCTGTTCCTCATTCATATCAATGATCTCATATCTACCACTCATAATCCAATACATTCCTACGCAGATGACTCAACACTCCACAGTTCCTTCACATTTACCAATTCTTTCACCCAACCCGATCTTATAAATTCAAAAATAAACACTGCAATTTCTCTGAACCAGGACCTTTCTAGAATTAATGGATGGGGACAAAAGAATCTAGTTTCCTTTAATGCACAGAAAACCAAGTACATTCAATTTTCTAACCGACAGAATCTCACTGACTCCCATATATTTTTTAATGATGTAAATATTCCCACTTCCCCTAGTATTGACATTCTCGGTGTAACATTAACTACTAACTTGAGCTGGACACATTATGTTAGAAGCATTGCTAAGAATGCCTCTAAAAAACTGGGACTCCTGTACAGAGTTCGAGAATTCTTCACTGACGAGCAGTTGGCCGTGATATATAAAGTCATGTGCGTTCTCAGATGGATTACTGTTTACCTCTGTGGGGTGGAAGTGGAGTGGTTGCATTGAGGCAGTTGGACAAAATTCAAAATAAAGCTATTAGATTAATCAATAACCCTGCAATCACACAGGACCTTCCTACATTATCCATACGAAGAAACGTTGCATGCCTTGCATTATTCTACAGATATTTTCACAGCAATTGTTCCGAGGAACTTGCTTCAATTGTGCCGCCTCTCCACATCTTTCCCCGTAGAACTAGGGCAGCTGAGAGAGAGCCCATGAATTTACACTTTCTCCTCCACAATGCAGAACTTCTGCTTATCAGAATTCATTTATCCCCAGAGCTACTACTCTTTGGAATTCACTTCCCTCGAATTGCTTTCCACAAACTTACAATCTACAAATGTTTAGATCCAGTTGTTACAAACATTTTATGAATGGAGGATGCCTTTAGGCACATGGACCTTTTTGTTTTATCTGTGTTTTTCCTTCCTCCGTTCATTGTCTCTTTAAAAAAAAAAAAAAAAAAAAAAAACATAAAACCCAATTCAACATACTTTTTATTCATCAGAAACCTAATTATTATTGCATTTTTGTTTGATATCCATGTTTACGGCTCCAACTTCCTTATAGATTGAAACTCGCAAGGGGTCAATTGGACAGAGGAAGAACAAGCTGAGAAGTGAGAAGTAACAACAACACACTAGACCTGTTGTTGCTTGATTTCCTTTGTACAGTAGAAGACAGAAAGTTCTCGGGCTCAACCAAGTGGCTTTATTGTATCTTAATGCGAATTTAAGGGGGGATGGGCCGGTTTTCTGGACCACCTTTTTAGCCCCCAGATGTTAAGATGTTTGCCCCATTAGTTAGTCGATTATAAGACCTTTCGACCCATTTCTTCGTCAATATTTAGACCTTTCGTGCTATTTAGGTGTCAAATTTTTCCCTGGCGAACGATAGTGAGCCTGTAATGTTGGAAGAAGCGGCCTTCGGCCGGGACATTTTTCTACCGAAAAATGTACAAATTAATCTAGATGGGGGATCTAATGGATATTTTTTTTTTTTTTTAATTTGATGGAGGTCTAGGGAGGAAACTAGAAAAATAACGCATACATGCAAAAATCGCCAAAAAAGTGAACCATCTCTTAGTTAGTTATAGTTAAAATAGGACTTCAGAGGCTATCAACCCTATTGGATTATCAAGCCAGCACACTGCAAGTCAAGAATAACGTCAAGACTGGAGCCTTTCAGCAAGAACTCCAGTCCCTTGTCGGAACCATCTCCCTTTAAGGGGAGGTTTTTAGTTGTTTTCTACTCCTCCAGCAATCTTAAAATGTCACCCCCTTGACCCTCTTTCAAGATAAATTTGTACATTTTTCGGTAGAAAAATGTCCAGGCTGAAAGCCGGTTCCTCTTATATTACAGGCTCGCTATCGCTCGCCAGGATAAAATCGACACCTAAATGGCACGAAAGGTCTTAAAATTGACAGAAATGGGTCGAAAGTTCTTAAAATCGTCAAAATAATGGGGCGCACGTCTTAAAATTAGAAAAACAATGGGGCTAAACATGAGGGAGAAAGGAGTCAAGAAAAACAATCCTTCAAGTGGAAATCTCTCCTTAAATACTTCCTCTTACTATGTGCTACGACTTTGATATAAATACGTGTTCTATTTTGCGTATGAACATTTTACAGAGCATGATTTGGCTGTGACATTTGGAAGATCTAGTGCGAACGATCTGGAGTAACGGGAGAGAGCCGATGCAAAGGCCAGGTCTTTGTTCTGTATTCACCCTTGGGAATAAATCCTAACATTCTGGGAAGAAGGAGAAGAGGTAACGCTTAACGCTGATTGCAGAGAGAGAGAGATAATGAGAGTGAGAGAGAGAGAGAGAGAGAGAGAGAATGAGAGAGTGAGAGAGAGAGAGAGAGAGAGAGAGAGAGAGAGAGAGAGAGATAGAGATAGAGATAGATATACATATACATATATATATACTGTATATATATATATATAAAGTAGAGAGAAAGAGAGAGGGGCGGGGAGTAGAAGTCGATATCGGTCAAATGCAAGGCGAAAAAGTTCAAATTGACTAAAAGAGCGTCAGTAATATGAGAGGAATACTAAACAAAGAAATACAGCAGGTGATTAAGGGATGGTTCATTTTGTGGTCGATTTGTGCATGTATTCATTATTTTTACATGTATTCATTATTTTTACATGTATTCATTATTTTTGCATGTATTCATTATTTTTACATGTATTCATTATTTTTGCATGTATTCATTATTTTTGCATGTATTCATTATTTTTACATGTATTCATTATTTTTACATGTATTCATTATTTTTACATGTATTCATTATTTTTACATGTATTCATTATTTTTGCATGTATTCATTATTTTTACATGTATTCATTATTTTTACATGTATTCATTATTTTTACATGTATTCATTATTTTTACATGTATTCATTATTTTTACATGTATTCATTATTTTTACATGTATTCATTATTTTTACATGTATTCATTATTTTTGCATGTATTCATTATTTTTACATGTATTCATTATTTTTACATGTATTCATTATTTTTTACATGTATTCATTATTTTTACATGTATTCATTATTTTTGCATGTATTCATTATTTTTACATGTATTCATTATTTTTTACATGTATTCATTATTTTTACATGTATTCATTATTTTTGCATGAATTCATTATTTTTACATGTATTCATTATTTTTACATGTATTCATTATTTTTGCATGTATTCATTATTTTTACATGTATTCATTATTTTTACATGTATTCATTATTTTTACATGTATTCATTATTTTTGCATGTATTCATTATTTTTACATGTATTCATTATTTTTACATGTATTCATTATTTGTACATGTATTCATTATTTGTACATGTATTCATTATTTGTACATGTATTCATTATTTGTACATGTATTCATTATTTGTACATGTATTCATTATTTTTGCATGTATTCATTATTTTTGCATGTATTCATTATTTTTACATGTATTCATTATTTTTACATGTATTCATTATTTTTACATGTATTCATTATTTTTACATGTATTCATTATTTTTGCATGTATTCATTATTTTTGCATGTATTCATTATTTTTACATGTATTCATTATTTTTGCATGTATTCATTATTTTTAAATGTATTCATTATTTTTACATGTATTCATTATTTTTGCATGTATTCATTATTTTTACATGTATTCATTATTTTTACATGTATTCATTATTTTTGCATGTATTCATTATTTTTACATGTATTCATTATTTTTACATGTATTCATTATTTTTACATGTATTCATTATTTGTACATGTATTCATTATTTTTGCATGTATTCATTATTTTTACATGTATTCATTATTTTTACATGTATTCATTATTTTTGCATGTATTCATTATTTTTGCATGTATTCATTATTTTTACATGTATTCATTATTTGTGCATGTATTCATTATTTTTACATGTATTCATTATTTTTACATGTATTCATTATTTTTGCATGTATTCATTATTTTTGCATGTATTCATTATTTTTGCATGTATTCATTATTTTTACATGTATTCATTATTTTTGCATGTATTCATTATTTTTGCATGTATTCATTATTTTTACATGTATTCATTATTTTTGCATGTATTCATTATTTTTTAATGTATTCATTGTTTTTCTAGTTTCCTCCCTAGACCTTCACCAAATTAAAAAAAAAAAACATCCATTAGATCCCTCTTCTAGATTAATTTGTAAATTTTTCGGTAGAAAAATTTCCCGGCCGAAGGCCGGTTCTTCCAACATTACAGGCTCACTATCGTTCGCCAGGGAAAAAATCGACACCTAAATAGCACGAAACGTCTAAATATTGACGAAGAAATGGGTCGAAAGGTCTTAAAATCGACTAACTAATGGGGCAAACATCTTAACATCTGAAAACTAATGGGGCTAAACATGAGGGAGAAAGTGGTCCAAAAAACCGGCCCATCCCCCCTTAATGAGTTAGAGGGACAGAACAGATGGGGAATTATAGGAGTGGAAAAAACGGTAAATATAGTAACGTATAGAGGTAACACACTGTATAGCCAGCCGTCCACTGTCGCAATTGACCACTTGCGAGTTTCAGGCTATAAGGAAGTTGGAGCCGTGAACATCGATATTAAACAGAAATGCAATAATAATGTAAGTTTCTGATGGATAAATGGTATGTTGAATTGGGTTTTATGTATTTATAAATGCACTACGACCGTATTTTAGCTGGTAATTCTGTTAAATATCGTTGTCTACAGCTCCAACTTCCTTATAGAACGAAACTCGCAAGTCGCTAATTGTTTGTTGATATACTTGAAGCAGACATGTTATTACTGGATTGATATATAATCTAATATATAAATTTCACTCCCAACACCAAACACCTCCCATTGAAATTAATGAAAGCATATGATCCTCCCGGGATTCGAACCTGGATTACCACATACAGATCTTAAACACTCTAACCATTACACCATGAAGACAGTTAAAGGTTAAGTATATGACTACGATTTCATATCCATTTATAGAATACTGGACATCAATCTAATCACAACTCACGCACGTTGGGTCAAGCCCCGACACCCTATTTCTCTCTATCCACTGTCTCTCCTACTTAACCAATAAAAACTTCCTTTCTTTCACCTTCACCCACCTTTTCTGTATTCATTCATTCATTCATTCATTCAATCTAATCATGTATATTTCACTTATATTCATTGATATTGAGTTTGTTTCTTACAAAAAGACAATACTAAAAGTTCGTTCATTCTAGGCTGGGCAGAAATCGTAACCCCTAACCTCTCAACTCAAAAAGGACTAGAGTAATCGAGCTAGTGTTGTTACCAATTAGGAAGACTTGGCTAGGGAATATGTGTCTACATTGACAGCTCATTTGCTCTAGCCCCTTTTGAGTTAGAGAGGTTAAAAGGTTACGATTTCTGCCCAACCTAGAATGAACGCACCATCGTGAAGATACAATAGAACTTAGTCAAAACATTGTATGTATGCCTCAAACAATTCAACAAATTATTAACACTGGTGGGTTGTACTTCTGACTTTACACGAGATGCAAAATTTATTTATACAAATATACTGATATAGAGCAAGTATTTTTACCATTTTGTATTTGTTTGTAGGTAACATAATAGTTGATTTTCCATGTCATCTGAAAACGTATATTCCAGTATTTTTAAAGACAAGAATGGCAGATCTCTCTCATGCCCAGTCCATAGCCTTCATAATTATCACAACCTTCATGTTCTTCCTAAGCTAGCCTATTTACCGAGGGTTTATTTCATATCATGTTAATAATTATAGTTTAAGTTTCCAACGTACAGTAGACCTCTTTTAAGGGGGGTAGGCGTATTTATTTGCTCATTTACGTATCATATTAACCCTTTCACGCATTTATGACGCAGAGATTGCCAGATTAGCAATAAGAAATAGAGTTCTCGCACTCTTATAATTACCTCTCCAAAATTAGTTTTCTGCCCACAGCTAACTCAAAGACAACTGCAGAGGTTGAAGTAACTAAACTAAAGGATTCTAAATACCCCTGATGGTAACAAAGGCTTTAAAGTATCCCCAATAGGCTCAACACAGCTAACTCAAAGACAACTGCAGAGGTTGAAGTAACTAAACTAAAGGTTTCTAAATACCCCTGATGGTAACAAAGGCTTTAAAGTGTCCCTAATAGGCTCAACACAGCTAACTCAAAGACAACTGCAGAGGTTGAAGTAACTAAACTAAAGGTTTGTAAATACCCCTGATGGTAACAAAGGCTTTAAAGTATCCCTAATAGGCTCAACACAGCTAACTCAAAGACAACTGCAGAGGTTGAACTAACTAAACTAAAGGTTTCTAAATACCCCTGATGGTAACAAAGGCTTTAAAGTATCCCCAATAGGCTCAACACAGCTAACTCAAAGACAACTGCAGAGGTTGAAGTAACTAAACTAAAGGTTTCTAAATACCCCTGATGGTAACAAAGGCTTTAAAGTATCCCCAATAGGCTCAACACAGCTAACTCAAAGACAACTGCAGAGGTTGAAGTAACTAAACTAAAGGTTTCTAAATACCCCTGATGGTAATAAAGGCTTTACAGTATCCCTAATAGGCTCAAAATCGCGCCATATGTCGGAGAGGGTTAATATAGTTTTAGCTTCCAACGTAGACTTCTTTTAAGAGGGGGGGGGGGGGGGCGTATTTATTTGCTCATTTACGTATCATATTAATATTTTAGTTGCCTCCCTAGACCTCCATCAACATTAAGGGAGGTGACCTGCTTTTTTTATCGCCTTTTCTCTCTTTCTCTGGCTTGTATCCATTTGGCCCCATTCAGCCTACTGTTTTTAAGACGTTTATCCACATCCAGGCTTAAAATTTTTACTGGTGAGCGGTAGCGAGCCAGCATATTTTTTAAATGTTTTTGACAGCAGGCTAAATTTGTACATTTTTCGATAGAAAAAGTCTCCTGCAAAGCCGATTTCTTCATATAATGCTGGCTCGCTATCGCTCGCCAGGAAGAAATTGACACCTAGATGGGGATAGACGTCTTAAAATAGTTGGCTGAATGGGGCTGAATAGATACAAGCCAGAGAAAGAGAGAAAAGGAGAGAAATACAAAAAAGCAGGTCACCCCCCTTAATGAAACACCCGCCCAACACCCTCCATCAAGATTAATTTGTACATTCGACAGAAAAAAATCACAGGCGAAGGCCGGTTCCTCATTAAAGGCTCCCTATCGCTCGCCACGAAAAACTCGACACCTAAATGACACGAAATATATATATAAATCCCCCACCCCCTATCGCTCGGCTATCGCTCGCCGGGATAAATCGACACATCAATTGCATGAAAAGTCTTAAAGGTCACAAAACAAAATGGAACGAAACTAATGGAAAACTAAAAATGCATTTATCTTATGTTGGCCTACTGAGTTTTGGCCCACATAAAGATAGTGAGGAGAGCCTTTCTAAACTTCAAATAATCGTCCAAAATAGCCAGACGAAAACGAGAAAATATATTATAGCATACTAAAATATATAAATACAACATAACAATACCCTGGGCGGTTTATCCGACATAAGAGAGAGCGGCTGAAAGTAAAATAGATATAATATTTGGATGAAAAAACGTAGGCATTTTTCATATTCCACAGAGATTTTTTTTTTTTTTTTTTCATTTGATAGAAACTCCAACATTCTGGGGAACGGTTTTTATTTTGTATGTTTTCTTTTCTTTTGAGAGAGAGAGAGAGAGAGAGAGAGAGAGAGAGAGAGAGAGAGAGAGAGAGAGAGAGAGAGAGAGAGAGAGAGAGAGAGAGAGAGAGAGAGAGACTGACTACACACACCGACCTTACGATTTAAGGGGCCCTCACACAGTCAGGAGTGCGAGCTAGTGGGAGTCTAACAGGAGTCGCTAGGAGTTGCTAAAGTCACTAGGAGTCATCGATTTTCACCGCAAGCGAGTGGGAGTCTAACAGGAGTGGCTAGGAGTCGCTAGAGTCACTAGAAGTCATCGATTTTCACCGCGAATAGGCCCGCGAGTCCGAAATTTCCCCTATTCCTAGTGACTAGCTCGCACTCCTGACTGTGTGAGAGCCCCTATACACGAGGTGGTCAGGACTTAAATCTAGTCGATATGGCAGATCCCAAAATAAATGAAAGTGAAAGAAAACCGATATCGCAAATTAAACAAAATAATAAAAACGACGAGAGAGAGAGAGAGAGAGAGAGAGAGAGCGGAAGACGATTTCTGCCAAACACAGGAGCGCAAAAAATAATAAAATCTGAAAAAAGAGGGCCAGTTAAAGGGGGTCACCGGCTTTTTTGTATCTTTTCTCCTTTTCTCCTGGCTTGCATCCATTCGGCCCCATTCAGCCAACTGTTTTAAGACGTTTATCCCCATCCAGATGTCGATTTATTCCTGGCGAGCGACAGCGAGCCAGCATTGTATGGAGAAATCCGACTTCACCGGAGAATTTTTTCTATCGAAAAATGTACAAATTTAGCTTGCTGTCAAAACCAAGATATATATATGCTGGCTCGCTACCGCTCGCCAGAAAAATATTGACACCTGTATGGGGGTAAAAGTCTTAAAACAGTAGGCTGAATGGGGCCGAATGGATACAAGCCAAAGAGAGAGGGAGAGTAAGAGAAAAAAAAGCGAGGTGGGCTCCCTTAAGACACCCTGAAATCGAACAGAGGAAGAAAGGCTGCAAAGGAACTATTTAAAATATATAAGCTGAAGATAAAAACAAAACAAAATGTAATAGAAAAAATAATGAGACGTTAATTAAAAAAACAAAAACAAAAACAAAATCTAGCGCCGGAGTGCCTAAAAGAAATGGAGGGACGAGAAATTGATATTGTGAAGAAAATATGGCCGCAGCAAAATGTGTGGGACGGTGGAAATAAAGAAAGGTGGACAAATTAGGTGGAAAAAAGTGGAAAATGTGGACAAGGTGAAAAAAGGTGGAAAGTGGTGAAAAAAGGTGGAAAAGGTGAAATAAAAGGGTGGAAAAGGTGGAAACAAGTGTGGAACAAAAAGGTGGAACAAATGTGGAAAAGGTGTAACAAAAAGGTGGCAAATGTGGAAAAAAGGTGGAAGAAATGTGAAAAAAGGTGGAAAAAGGTGGAAAAGGTGAAATAAAAAGGTGGAAAAGGTCGAAAAAGGTGGACAAATTAGGTTGAAAAAGGTGGAAAAGGCAAAAAAGATGGAAAGGTGAAGAAAGGGTGGAAAAGGTGGACAAAAGGTGAAACAAAAAGCTGGAAAAGGTGGAACAAAGTTGAAAAAAGGTGAAAAATTTGGAAAATGTAGAAAAAAGGTGGAAAATGTGGAAAAAAAGAAGGGACAGAAAGGAGAGTGCGGAGAAATGGATATTGTGAAGAAAATATGGCAGCAGCAGAACAATGTGTGACGGTAGAAATAAAGGAATATCGAGTTTTGGATGACAAGAAAAAAATCAGACGTGTGAAAGGAAAAAGGAGAAAAGAAAGGAAGGGCCAGAAACGTGATAAATAAATGGAATAGATAGACACGTGATGATTATAGAAAATACAAACATGATAAATTTAAGGAATATAGAGAAACATGATAAATATAGATAATCTAAATATGATAAATATAAGGAATAGACAGAAATATGATAACTATAGAGAATACAAATATGACGAATAAAAGGAATAGACAGAAGGATGATAAATAGAGAATAATAAAATGATGAATATAAGGAATAGGCAAGCATGATAAAGACAGGGAATATAACATAATACATACCTGTATATAAGGAATAGACAGAAGCATGATAAATATAGAGAATACAAACATGACAAATAAAAGGAATAGAGAGAAACACGATAAATAACGATAATAAAACATGATAAAGAAAGGAAAGGTCAGAAACATGATAAATAAAAAGAATAGACAAAAATTTGATAAATAAAGATAATAAAAACATGGTAACTTTAATTTTTTCATTTAATTTCATTGTTTTCCTGACCTTACTTGTAAAAATCATATTACCACTCTTGCTAAAAACAGCTTCACAGAAGTTAGGTGTGCTCAACCGTCTCCGTGGGTTCTTCACTCATACACACCTTGTTTTGTATAGGGGCACAGTGCGCCCACGTATCGAGTATTAATTGTCCCCATATGTGGGGAGGTTCCACCCATACCGCACTTCTCGAAGGGGTAAA
The DNA here is from genome assembly GCA_032716605.1 of Paralithodes platypus. Lineage (NCBI taxonomy): Eukaryota > Metazoa > Arthropoda > Malacostraca > Decapoda > Lithodidae > Paralithodes > Paralithodes platypus. Next base: position 19,398,302 of record CM064563.1, read on the forward strand.
GTCAAAAGCATTTCGTCTCATCAACTCACTTCCTCTACTAATTCCCTACAATCTCTCTCTACACGCCGCAATGTTGCATCTCTCTCTCTCTCTACTACCGCTATTACAATAATCAGTGTTCTTCAGAGTTTTCCCAGTGTATACCTCCTCCAAATATACTGCAGTGTACGGTCGCGCTAATAAGTCATGTCCCAGCTGTCATTACGGTCGGCTCGCTCTGTGCTTAATTAATGTCTGTCAGATGTTGAATAGGGTGGGTAAGTATAGGAACATATTTGTATATTTCACTCGATATGAAGAAATTAAGCTTAGATATTGCTGATATCAATTATTTATCAAAACATACTTGGTGCCGAGACATCACTTATTAGCGCGAATGCACACCGCCCATCTCGCCTTAGAACACACTCCCACTTCTATTCAGTCCAACTCTCTAACCCAACGGTGAACCGATTTTCCCAATCTTTGTTCTACTCAACATGAACACTTTTGAACTCTCTCCCTCAATCTATCTTTCCCTCACCCTATGACTTGAATAGCTTCAAGCTCCGTGTGTCCAGACATATTGATTCTAACATAGCTTGAACTTGGCTCCGTCACTTTCAACTTTAGGGGAGACACGTGTTACAGGAAATTTTGCATTTAGTCTCTTTTACTCACATAACAACAAAAGTGATGTCGTACCTTGAGTTCTAAGACTATGACCGAAAGAGGTGGGAAGAGCAAACGAAGAATAGGCGTAATAATATAAGGGATTAAGAGGAGGAAGACCGTTTTTCTGGACCCCCTTCTCCCTAATGTTTAGCCCCACTAGTTTTGAGATTATAAGACGTTCGGCCCATTAGTTTGACGATTTTAACACCTTTCGCCCCATTTCGTTGCCAAGTTTAAGACCTTTCGTGCCATTTAAGTGTCGATTATTTCCTGGCGAGCGATAGCGAGCCTGCAATTTTAAGGGGAGATCTCCACTTGAGGGATTTTTTTTCTTGACCCCTTTCTCCCTCATGTTTAGCCCCATTGCTGTTGATATTATAAAAAGTTTGCCCCATTAGTTTAGCGATTTTAAGAACTTGCACCCCATATTAAGACCTTTCGTGCCATTCAGGTGTCGATTTTATCCTGGCGAGCGATAGCGAGCCTGTAATTTAAGAGGAACCGGCTTTCGGCCGGGACATTTTTCTACCGAAAAATGTACAAATTTATCTTGAAAGGGACTCAAGGGGGTGTAATTTTAAGCTTGATGGAGGTCTAGGGAACACACTAAATAACTCCCCTTAAGGGGAATCGGCCTTCGGCCGGGACTTTTTTCTACCGAAAAATGTACAAATTTCTCTTGAAGGGGGGTCTAGGGGGTGTTTGTCTAAGCTTGATGGAGGTCTAGGGAGGAAACTAAAAATATATATGAATACATGAATTAATAGACCAAACAAACGGTCAGTCTCCCCTTAATGGCAAGACATAAGCATGAATAACAGATGAAGGAAGTGAAGTAGTAAGATAAGTAGGAATTATACGTGGTGTGGATGTTGAATGGGGTGTGTGTGTGTGTGTGTGTGTGTGTGTGTGTGTGTGTGTGTGTGTATGTGTGTGTGTGTGTGTGTGTGTGTGTGTGTGCCTGTGTGTGTGTGTGTGTGTGTGTGTGTGTGTGTGTGTGTGTGTGTGTGTGTGTGTGTGTGTGTGTGTGTGTGTCTGCCTGTGTGTGTGTGTGTGTGTGTGTGTGTGTGTGTGTGTGTGACTGCTTGTGTGTGTGTGTGTGTGTATGTGTACTCACCTAATTGTAGTATAAAGGATTTTTAGGCTCGTATTGTGCGTGTGTGTGTGTGTGTGACTGCTTGTGTGTGTGTGAATGTCTGCCTCTGTGTGTGTGACTGCTTGTGTGTGTGTGTGTGTGTGAGCGTATGTGTATGTGTGCGCGTGTGTTGGCTTGAGGGTGTGAGTTTAACAGCTGGTGTGTGAGGGCGGGGAGGATAAATCTCTGAATATGTACAGCTTTAGAGAGACCACACAAGAATATGTTTTAAGGGGAGATGGGCCGTTTTTTATTTTATCTATTTATTCATTTATTCCTTTATTTCTTAGTTTCCTCGCTAGACCTCCATCAAGCTTAGAAAAATACCCCCAAGACCCCCCTACAAGATAAATTTGTAAATTTTTCGATAGAAACATTTCCAGGCCGAAGGCCGTTTCCTCTAAAAAATTCAGGCTCGCTATCGTTCGCTAGGAAAAAATCGACACCAAAAAATCGACACCTAAATGTCAAAAGCTCTTAAAATTGACAACGAAATGGGGCGAAAGGTGTTAAAATCGCCTGACTAATGGGGCAAACATCTTAAAATCTGAAAAATAATGGGGCTAAAAATGAGGGAGAAGGAGGATCAGAAAAAAAGCCTATCTCCCAAACAAGAAAAATGCTTCAAGACGTCGGAAGCTCCAGTGAAACTCGAGGATCAGAAAAAAAGAGGGCGATGTGAAATAGCGAATAGTAAAAGTCTTCAGATGTATGCAGTCCAAGTTATGTATGTATGTATGTATGTATGTATGTATGCAATCCAAGTTATGTATGTATGTATGTATGTACAGTATGTATTCAGGCCCAATCCCAACTTTTCCTATTTTTGGCTTGATGTTTTTTGTTTGTTTGTTTGTTTGTTTGTTTGATTGATTGTTTGTTTGTTTTTTTTTGTTTTTTTTGGGGGGGACCCAAGACAGAACCCGAATAGGGACAACATAACAGAAAACAATGAACACACAAACACAACATACAAATTTACACACATCACACATGCACTCCAAGATATAACAAACGGTATTATTATCATCAGCTTACAGATTAATAACATATTACTAGAAAGAATAAACACATTTGAAAACAGCTGGGAAGTACAGAGTAATGTTGATAAATTCAATGTAATTCCAATTGATTTAAAAATTAATGTAGAATTCACAGTGAATGATGTTGCAATAGATAATTAAGGAACACCCAGTTCCTAACAATAATCCTCCATTACAAACCCCTATGCACCAGAACATACTAATGAAAGCATATGATCCTCCAGGGATTCGAACTCAGGACATCACATTAACCCTTTCCCTGCGGGAGTCAGTCCCGAACGCCATGGCAATTTACAGCAATTTACAGGTTTTTAAAGCCTCTAAAATCCTGTAAAATCGAATGCAAAGGAGCAGGAGCCCGACAGGTCACACGTCCGTCTCCCAGCCAGGCGGCCGTGGCACTGAAGGCTCTGAGTTGGAGTCTCGCGAGATATACAGTGCTGCCAAAGGCAATTGCAGCACAACATTAGCGATAATTTCTGATTTTAGCGAATGCCTATGGTAGTGCTGCGGGTGAACCCCGCGAGCTACGAAGCTCGTTTTGGTGTAATTTAATTTTGAAGCTATTTTCTTCTAGTTTTTGGCTGAATACATTTCATTTCATTCAGACATTTGCCTAATCAATCAGGAGTGCCTGAATGAGCCCTAATATGGCGGAAATAGACGGAAATATGCCGGCAGAGAAAGTGTTAAGAACATAAACATCTAATCCATTACACCACCAACACAGTTAGCAACAGATTTAAGTAACACCCCGTTCTTAACATTAATCATCAATTACAAATAGATAACAGTAACAACAAATAATCCTTCTAATTAAAACTATCAACAAAAAGTTACATAACTAACGCCAAATAAATCAATCAAAATTAATAAATGAATAAAGGACAAACCAATGCATACCCTAGCTAATCTATCCCCTATGCTAAAGTACCCCCCCCCCCCCCCCACCCCCTTCTATTAACCCGTTCAGTACCAGGGACGTCCTTGTCATTATATTCTGGCAACTATTATTAGACGATTATGTTCAGGTTAGGAAGCACCTCAGGTAATTATAAGGCTTCAAACTATCGCAACCAACCCTTTTAACTACCACAGATCCTTCCTAAGCTGCATAATATCGTCTAAATATAGCTAGAATATAATATAACACACGTCGCCGGTACTCCAAGGGTTAAGGGAGGAAGGGCTTATTTATTGGTCGATTTATTTAGTTATTTATAATTTTATTAGTTTCCTCCGTAGACCTCCATCAAACTTAAAACAAAAATCCATTAGATTCCCCTTCTAGATTAATTTGTACATTTTTTGGCAGAAAAACGTTCCGGCCAAAGGCCGATTCTTCCAAAATTACAAGTTCACTATCGTTCGTCAGGAAAACAACTCGACACCTAAATAGCACGAAAGGTCTTGATATAGACAAGGAAATAGGGCGAAAGGTCTTATATCGACAAACTAATGGGCCGAACGTCATAAAATCTGAAAACTATTGGGGCTAAACATTAGGGAGAAGGGGGTCCAGAAAAACGGTCTGTCGCCCCTTAACCCCTTCACCACCATGACGTAATTTTCCTCATATTCTGGTTACCATTGGACGATTTTCCCTGGTTTATAATTGACCTATGTGACTCAAATGGGTAACTACCATCTCAATACACCCCCTTAAGGGAGCTCAGACGGTATTTTGCAGCATAATTTACTGGTTCGGCTCAATGGTTTAAGGAGGAGGTTTAGTTTGCTCTCTAAACCTCCATCAAACTTTTAAAAAACACCCACAAGACCCCCCTTCGATATAAGTTTGTACATTTTTCGGTAGAAAAAAATTCCCGGCCAAAGGCCGGTTACTTCTATAATTACAGTCTCGCTATCGCTTGCCAGGAACAAATCGACACCTATATGGTACGAAAGGTCTTAATATTGGCAAAGAAATGGGGCAAAAGGTCTGAATATCGCCAAACTAATGGGGCGAATGTCTTGAAATCTCATAACTAATAGGGCTAAACATGAGGGAGGAGGAGGACTCGAAAAACCAACTGCCTCCCTTTAATGACATAAGTGATAAGTCCTTCTTAACCCCTTCTGTACCGGTGACGTCTTTTATATTTGATTTCAGCTTCATTTAGACGATTTCATGAAGCTTAGGATGGATAATATGCTAGCTAAAATGATGAATGGAGATAGTCTGTGGCCTTTTAATGGCTAGACGTCTTTCCTAAGCTGAATAACATCGTCTAAATATTACTAGAATACAATGAAAAGGCCGTCGCTGGTACAGAAGGGGTTAAGCTGCATATAATCATCTCAGTTTAGCCAAAATAATAAAAATAAAAAGGCGATTTATGTTCTTATGTAATGGGGCTGAAGGGGTTAATTGTCCTCCTGGCAAAGCATCGAGGGTGGGAGAGAGGTATAGCCTGACCAGGATTCGAACCCACTCACTCTTAATAACGTCGTGGTCAAGTGGGTCATAAATTTAGCTTAAAGATAATTTGGATGGACATTATTATTATTATTATTATTATTATTATTATTATTATTATTTTTTTTTTTTTTTTTTTTTTTTTTTTTTTTTTAAAGTTTGAAGGAAGTCAGGGAAGGCGTTTTTGTTAGCCTAGGGGGCAAACTAAAATACATTGCTCGAAAATGCCAAAAACAAGCAAAATCCTCAATTGTGATTAAACAAAATACCATATTAAACCACGAGAGGTCAGACTATGTGGTGTTGGAAAATAAAACAAAATACTAATGTACACACCACCAATTTAACCCCTTCACAACCATTACGTAATTTTTATAATTTTCTGGTTACCATTAGACTTTATAACCTACCTGTACGATTCATAGGGATAAATACATTCTCGATAACCCCTCTGAATAACCCAGGTTCGAATCCCGGTGGATCACATATATGCTTTCATTAATTTCATTGGAGGTGTTTGGTGGTGTGGTGAAATTAATACAAAAATAAATTAACATAGGTCCTTCTAAAACTGCATAAAATCGTCTAACTAACCGGAATGAAAAGTCAAAAGACGACATGGTGCTGAAGGGGTTAATGTTATAAAATACGTAACAGGGATAGTGTGTATACTGTGTTCTGCCATGACATGACATGGTATATATATATATGAATGGTGAAGCTGTGTATGCATTGGCCTTATACATATATTCATATCAGAAGCTACAGATCTATCTATCTATCTATCTCTCTCTCTCTCTCTCTCTCTCTATATATATATATATGTATATATATATATATATATATATATATATATATATATATATATATATATATATACCGTATATATACATATATATATATATATATATATATATATATATATATATATATATATATTGTGTGTGTATCCAGTATACTGTACAGTATATATAACAAAAAGAGAGAGAGAGAGAGAGAGAGAGAGAGAGAGAGAGAGAGAGAGAGAGAGAGAGAGAGAGAGAGAGAGAGAGAGAGATATATAGCAGCACTCACCATGCAACACAGAGATAGGTCACAGCTTCAATAGTGTAACACAATGGTTAAACATTTAGAGAGACTATTGGGTTCTGTGGCGGCAGGGCAGAAGGGCAAGATTCATATATAATGAACTCAAACTAAACTAACCCTTCCAAGATATAATATGCATTTCTATTCGGCTTCCTGGTTATTATAATGTAAAACTTTCAAAATAAACAAACAAAGCGAGGACCAGACAAAATAAAAGCAAAGGAACTAATCAAAATCACTATGTGGAAATAACGCTTTTACAAAATAACATATTTAAATAAAAGAACACAATCCACCACATAGGGTGTACATTACTACATGAGCATTTAATTCAGATTAGGAAGGGCAGGGGGTGAAGAAGTGCGGGAGAGGGTGCAACAGGTGAAGAGGATTGTAGGAATGCTGAAAGCAGTAACAAGAAATAGGGTGCTCAGCATAGAAGTAAAAAAGTCCTTGCATGATAGTGTGGTAATCCCAACATTGACGTACGGAAGCGAAGCATGGACGTTGGTGGAGAGAGTGAGACCAAGAGTGAGAGGGGTGGAAATTAGTTACTTGAAAAGTGCGTGTGGAGTTACATGGAGGGATAGACAGACTAATGAGGAAGTACGAGAGCAGTGTGGTGTGGATGTAGATGTGCTGGAAAGTGTGAAAAGGAACACCTTGAGATGGTTAGGCCATGTGGAACTGATGGGAAGCGAGAGAATGACATAGAGAGTGAACAAGAGTGAAGTGGAAGGACAAAGAGGGAGAGGTAAACCGAGAGAGAGGGGGGATGGATGGAGTTGTGAAGTATATGAGTGAAAACGGTGCTGGATGGGTGGAGGGACGTCGACTGACTGAGGACAGAGGTGCATGGGCGATATTTTTATGACGAATCGGCCTTCGGTCGGGACATATTTCTACTGAATAATTTACAAATTTATCTTGAGGAGGGTCTAGGGGGTGTTATTTTAAGCTTGATGGAGGTCTAGGGAGGAAAATAATGCAAATATCAATATAAAGGCAAATAAATACGCCCATCAAATATATGACATATATCTTTCTCTAGCCCCGCACTTCCCCATCCCGTTCTCTCTCTCTCTCTCTCTCTCTCTCTCTCTCTCTCTCTCTCTCTCTCTCTCTCTCTCTCTCTAACCCCCCCTCTCTCTCTCTCTCCCTCCCTCTCTAACCCCCCCCCCCCCCCCTCTCTTTCTCTCTCTCTCGTGTTATTTCCCACTCATATACTGTATATGATGAACATAGCCCAAGGACACGGTAAGAACTATGCTTCAGTCAGGCATTATTAAGGGAGGTCACCGTTTTTTTTAATCTTTCTCTCCTTTTCTCTCTTTCCCTGGCTTGTATTCATTCGGCCCCATTCAGCCAACTGTTTTAAGACGTTTGTGTCGATTTCTTCCTGGCGAGCGATAGCGAGTCAGCATTGTATGGAGAAATCCGGCTTGGCCGGAGAAATTTTTCTATCGATAAATGTAAAAATTTAGCTTGCTGTCAAAACAAAACAAATATATGCTGGCTCGCTACCGCTCGCCAGCAATATATTAACACCTGGATGGGGGTAACCGTCTTAAAACAGTAGGCTGAATGGCGCCGAATGGATACAAGCCAAAGAGAGAGGGAGAGAAAGAGAAAAAAAAAACGAGGTGGGCTCCCTTATCTGTGTTGGTGGTGTAATGGTTTAGATGCTTATGTTCTGGGTGTGGTGTCCCGAGTTGGAATCCCGGGAGGACCATATTATGCTTTCATTAGTATATTCAAGTACATTGGGGTGTGTAATGGATGATAAATGTTAAGAACGGGGTGTTACTTATTGTATAATTATGATGATGAACATAGCCCAAGGACACGGTAAGGATTATGCTTCAGTCAGGCATTGGGGGGGACAGGGGCCGTTTTTCTGGTCCCCTCATGCTTGGCTCCACTAGTTTTTCTGGTCCCCCTCATGCTTGGCTCCACTAGTTTTCTGATCCTCCTCATGCTTGGCTCCACTAGTTTTTCTGGTCCCCCTCATGCTTGGCTCCACTAGTTTTTCTGATCCCCCTCATGCTTGGCTCCACTAGTTTTCTGGTTCCCTCATGCTTGGCTCCACTAGTTTTCTGGTTCCCTCATGCTTGGCTCCACTAGTTTTCTGGTCCCCCTCATGCTTGGCTCCACTAGTTTTCTGGTCCCCCTCATGCTTGGCTCCACTAGTTTTCTGATCCCCTCATGCTTGGCTCCACTAGTTTTTCTGATCCCCTCATGCTTGGCTCCACTAGTTTTCTGGTTCCCCTCATGCTTGGCTCCACTAGTTTTTCTGATCCCCCTCATGCTTGGCTCCACTAGTTTTCTGGTCCTCCTCATGCTTGGCTCCACTAGTTTTTCTGGTCCCCCTCATGCTTGGCTCCACTAGTTTTTCTGGTCCCCCTCATGCTTGGCTCCACTAGTTTTTCTGGTCCCCCTCATGCTTGGCTCCATTAGTTTTTCTGGTCCCCCTCATGCTTGGCTCCACTAGTTTTTCTGGTCCCCCTCATGCTTGGCTCCACTGGGTCATGCTTGGCTCCACTAGTTTTCTGGTCCCCCTCATGCTTGGCTCCACTAGTTTTCTGGTCCCCCTCATGCTTGGCTCCACTAGTTTTCTGGTCCCCTCATGCTTGGCTCCACTAGTTTTCTGGTCCCCCTCATGCTTGGCTCCACTAGTTTTCTGGTTCCCTCATGCTTGGCTCCACTAGTTTTCTGGTTCCCTCATGCTTGGCTCCACTAGTTTTCTGGTCCCCTCATGCTTGGCTCCATTAGTTTTCAGATTTTATGACGGTCGGACCATCAGTTTGGCGATTTTAAAACCTTTCACCCCAATCCGTTGTCAATTTTATGACAGTTCGTGCCATTAACTGTCGAGATTTTCCTGGCGAGCAATAGCGAGCCTGTAATTTTAAGAGTAATCGGCCTTCGGCCGGGACATTTTTCTACCGAAAAATGTAAAAATTTATCTTGAGGGGGGTCTAGGAGGTGTTATGTTAAGCTCGATGGAGGTCTAGGGAGGAAAAAATATAGGTCCCATCTCCCTTTATCTCTGCTATCTCTCTGGTATTATATAGGTCTCATCTCCTTTTATCTCTGCTATCTCTCTGGTATTATATAGGCCCCATCTCCTTTTATCTCTGCTATCTCTCTGGTATTATATAGGCCCCATCTCCTTTTATCTCTGCTATCTCTCTGGTATTATATAGGCCCCATCTCCTTTTATCTCTGCTATCTCTCTGGTATTATATAGGCCCCATCTCCTTTTATCTCTGCTATCTCTCTGGTATTATATAGGCCCCATCTCCTTTTATCTCTGCTATCTCTCTGGTATTATATAGGCCCCATCTCCTTTTATCTCTGCTATCTCTCTGGTATTATATAGGCCCCATCTCCTTTTATCTCTGCTATCTCTCTGGTATTATATAGGCCCCATCTCTTTTATCTCGGCTATCTCTCTGGTATTATATAGGCCCCATCTCTTTTATCTCGGCTATCTCTCTGGTATTATATAGGTCCCATCTCCTTTTATCTCGGCTATCTCTCTGGTATTATCTCGGCTATCTCTCTGGTATTATTTCCCACCCATGTATGTGATGAACATAGCCCAAGGAGACGGTGAGAATTATAGGCTTCAGTCAGGCGTTGAGGCTAAAATAGACACACACACAGAGAGAGAGAGAGAGAGAGAGAGAGAGAGAGAGAGAGAGAGAGAGAGAGAGAGAGAGAGAGAGAGAGCGAGAGAGAGCGAGAGCGAGAGCGAGAGCGAGAGCGAGAGAGAGAGAGAGAGAGAGAGAGAGAGAGAGCGAGAGAGAGAGGAATATATATATAGGGGACATTGACTGTTTTTTTGTTTTTGGTATATAAATTAATTTATTCATATATTTGTTTTCAGTTTCCTCGCTAGACCTCCATCAAGCTTAACAAAACAACCCCTAGACCCCCTGTCAAGATAAATTTGTACATTTTTCGGTAGAAAAATGTCCGGGCAGAAGGAGGACTTCTTCTAAAATTACAGGCTCGCTAGCGCTAGCCAGGAAAAAATCGACACCTGAATGACACGAAACGTCTTAATATTGACAGAGAAATGGGGCGAAAGGTCTCGAAATAGCCAAACTAATGGAACGACCGTTTTAAAATTTCAAAACTAATATGCTAAACATGAGGGAGAAGGGGGTCCAGAAAAAGCGACAACCTCCCCCTTAAGGCTCAAATAGACACACAAAGAGGAAAATATTTAATGAGCATTTTTTGTAGCCTTAATTGTGCCAACTTTTGCATCATTAGTATTTTTCTCTTTCTAACATTCCGACTATATTCTTTCTCGCTCGCTCTCTCTCTCTCTCTCTCTCTCTCTCTCTCCCCATCCTCCTTTTTATCTCTCTCACCCACACCCACACATAGAACCCTGCAGTCACTCTCTATTTCACTCCCACTCTCTCTCTCTACCCATCCTCCTTTTTATCTCTCTCACCCACACCCACACATAGAACCCTGCAGTCACTCTATTTCACTCCCACTCTCTCTCTCTCTCTACCCATCCTCCTTTTTATCTCTCTCACCCACACCCACACATAGAACCCTGCAGTCACTCTCTATTTCACTCCCACTCTCTCTCTCTCTTACTCTCTCTACCCATCCTCCTTTTTATCTCTCTCACCCACACCCACACATAGAACCCTGCAGTCACTCTCTATTTCACTCTCTCTATCTCTCTTACTCTCTCTCTCTCTACCCATCCTCCTTTGTATCCCTCTCACCCACACCCACACATAGAACCCTGCAGTCACTCTCTATTTCACTCCCACTCTCTCTCTCTCTCTTGGGCGTCTTCTCAACGATGCGGTGAAGGATTTTCGGAGAAGAAATCGACTCAACACAGGACAACCAGGAAGGAGGACCGAAGACAGCGAGGACGGCAACCTACAAAGGAATTAAATACTAATCCGTCAAGAACCGCGAATTTGGATAAAGCTCCACCAACACGACCCAAATTCAAAACCGTCAGGGATAACGACCGAGGACCGAGGACAGCCATGAATGTAAATGTAGATCCGACCAGAACCAAAAATTCGATGAAAGAACGTTCTGCGAGTTCTAAAACCGCAACTTTAAAGGTTTTCTATGCAAACGCTCGTAGCATACGCAATAAATTTTCAGATTTAGAGGAACTAGTGTTTACAGAAAATTATGATGTGATTGGCATAACAGAATCTTGGCTCAATACAGAAGATAGAGACTTTTTATCAGAGTATTCACTTCCCGGTTATGTAATGTTTGAGAACAGCCGAATAAATAAAAATGGAGGTGGCGTTTTATTTTATATCAAAGAAAGTCTTAACCCGACCCTCGTGTCAAAACCTCAAATTGTGAACGTCGACACATCTTTTGTGCTAATAAGAATAATAAAGGTACAAAAATAATACTTGCGTTAATATACAGACCTCCAGCTCAATCAGTGCAAACTGACCGAGAAATTTACGAACAAATTGCAGATGTAAGTAACTCACAAGATACCGTAATTTTTGGCGACTTTAATTTACCTGTGACCAAGTGGGGCGATACTCTTACTTCACACTCCGGACATGACTTGTATACGAACTTGCAAGAGAGTTCGCTTTATCAATTTGTTCGAACGCCGACCCGTGGTAATAACGTTCTTGACATTGTACTTGCAACAAAAGAAGAATTGATAGAGAATTTGAATGTTGGTGATGAATTCAGTAACAGCGACCATCGTACGATAACTTTCACTTTAAAGTTTACTAGTAACGAACCAAATAGTAGCATCGAAAAAGTCCCTAATTTCAAGAAAGCAAACTTCCATAAACTTAGAGCTATGTTTAAAGAAACTGACTGGAGCTTTTTAATTAACAATAACGACATAAATACATCTTGGAAGTTATTCGAAACCACTTACCTAAAAGCAGTGCAAGACTGCATACCATCGAAAATACGGCGTCCAGGCCATAATAATAAGCCCAAATGGTGGAATAAAGATATTTCAAACTGCCTGCTTGCTAAAATTTTTGCTAATGATAGATTAAAATCCTCACAAAATGACGAAGAACGGGTGAAATTTGTAGAGCTACGACGCAAAGCCAAAAAGTTAATTAAGCAAAGTAAAAAGACCTTAGAGTTACATATTGCGAATCAAAGTAAAACAAACCCGAAAGAATTCTATAGTTATATCAGAAAGAAAAAAGTAGTTACTTCAACTGTTGGACCGTTAGTCGATGAAAAAGGAGAATACACCAAAGACGAAGTACAAATGAGTAATGCCCTCAATACCTTCTTTGCATCAGTTTTTTACAACAGAAGACCTCAGTGATATCCCTACACCATCGCCGATTCAGATTGATAATTCAGATGTTCTAAGCAATATCACCGTTACAGAGAGAGAAGTATTGAATTGTTTAGATAAACTCAAGGTAAATAAAACGCCAGGACCTGATACAATCTCGCCTAGAGTTCTAAAGGAAGCTAAGAATGAGCTCTCCAAACCACTGACATTACTATTCAATAAATCCTTGCAGTCTGGAACTATGCCTGATCAGTGGAAGCTAGCCAACGTAACACCGATATTCAAAAAAGGCAGCAAATCCCTACCCAGTAACTATCGTCCAATTAGCTTAACCTCAGTTGTATGTAAAATGCTAGAAACGGTCATACGAGACAGACTCGTAAATCACTTAGAGGAAAATAACATACTTAAAGATACTCAACACGGCTTTCGTAAAAAACGTTCCTGTTTAACAAACCTCTTAGACTTCTTCCACGATATCCTCAACCTCTACGATGAGAGTAAAGCTGTAGATATTATATACCTTGATTTTCAAAAGGCCTTTGACAAAGTTCCCCACAAACGTTTACTGCTAAAACTAAAAGCGCATGGAATACAAGACGGTGTGTTGAAATGGATAGAAAATTGGCTCAGCAACAGAAAGCAAAGGGTAGTCATAAACGGTAAGGCATCTAAATGGACCAATGTAAGTAGCGGGGTACCCCAGGGATCGGTACTAGGACCAATTCTCTTTCTAATTTACATCAACGACATAGATGAGGGTCTCACCTGCACAATCTCAAAATTTGCTGACGATACAAAAATTGCAAATAGCGTACTCTCAAAAGAACAAGTTGACGATATGCAACACAATCTAGATAAATTGTCATGTTGGGCCCAAATTTGGCAAATGAGTTTCAATGCGGATAAATGTAAAGTACTACATGTTGGATACCTAAATGAGAAAGCAAACTATTCGATGAATGGCACTCAGCTTAAGAATGTAAACAGAGAAACTGATCTGGGAGTAACAATATCGAGTAACCTAAAACCGAGTCAACAATGTTCAGAAGTTGTTAAGAAGGCAAACAAAATAATTGGCTTTATAGGCAGGTCATTTGAGCATAAATCCAAAGAAGTTATCCTAACCCTTTACAATTCCTTAGTCCGCCCTCTTCTGGAATACTGCGTTCAATCCTGGTGCCCTTATTACCAAAAAGATATAAACAAGCTAGAACGAGTTCAACGTAGAGTTACCAAAATGATACCTAGCCTAAAGAACAAACCATACGAAGAGCGTCTTAGAGAATTAAATCTATTTCCTTTAACCCAGCGCAGATTAAGAGGCGACTTAATTCAAGTGTTCAAAATCATCAAAGGCATCGACAATATGAACTGTAGTAAGTACTTCACTATCGACCAATCTAATTACACGCGGGGAAACGGTTGCAAAATTATTGGTAAATCTTTTAACTCGCACGAATCTAAGAATTTCTTCTTCAATCGAGTTGTCAACTTGTGGAATGGGCTTCCCCGAGACGTTATAGACTGCAGTACCGTTGATTTATTTAAATTCCGCCTAGACAAATATCTCGCATCAAACCCGCGACTGACTGCGTTTGTAAATGAATAACTTTATCCTCCCCTCAGTTACTAACCCATATGTCCCCTACTAACTTCCTAGTCCTGCCACGTTAGTGGCAGGGCAGTAGTTCCCTTTCCAATGTTCCCTTACCCACTCTAAACCACTGTTTGGACACTTGATCCTCAGTGTTTTTGGAGGACAAGCAGCCTAGAAGGGTCACTAGATCTGTTGTTGCTTGATTTCCTTTGTACTCCTTTGTACTCCCCATCCTCCTTTTTATCTCTCTCACCCACACCCACATAGAACCCTGCAGTCACTCTCTATTTCACTCCCACTCTCTCTCTCTCTCTCTCATAGAACCCTGCAGTCACTCTATTTCACTCCCACTCTCTCTCTCTCTTACTCTCTCTCTCTCTCTACCCATCCTCCTTTTTATCTCTCTCACCCACACCCACACATAGAACCTTGAAGTCACTCTCTATTTCACTCCCACTCTCTCTCTCTCACATAGAACCCTGCAGTCACTCTCTATTTCACTCCCACTCTCTCTCTCTCTCACATAGAACCCTGCAGTCACTCTCTATTTCACTAACTCTCGCTCTTACTCACACTCTCTCTCTCTCTCTCTCTCTACCCATCCTCCTTTTTATCTCACCCACACCCACACATAGAACCCTGCAGTCACTATGTCACTCTCTCTCTCTCTCTCTCTCTCTCTCTCTCTCTCTCATAGAACCCTGCAGTCACTCTCTATTTCACTCCCACTCCCACTCTCTCTCTCTTACTCTCTCTTGCTATATATATATATATATATATATATATATATATATATATATATATATATATATATAAAGTATATATATTTAATATATTTTTAATATATTTTAGGTAGGAGCTATTTATCTGTACATTCTTACCGGCACTGTTTATGTAAGATTATGATGCATTATGTATTATGTATGTTGTATTATGTATGTTGTTTAAGATGATTTTATTGTATGGACAGCCATTGTATAATTAATGGAAATAAAATAATCTTAATCTGAATCTACTCTCTCTCTCTCTATCTCACTCACATAGAACCCTGCAGTCTCTCTCTCTCTCTCTCTCTCTCTCTCTCTCTCTCTCTCTCTCTCTCTCTCTCTCACACATAAAACTCAGTCACCCTTCAACCCACGCACTTGGAGTCCCACTGAAACCCTGAATGGAAAGCGCGGAATTGCTTCAGTATTCTAAGGGCTCTCTCTCTCTCTCTCTCTCTCTCTCCTACTGTCTTTCTCTTTCTCTCTCAACTACCACCGCCTCCACCAATTATCTCTTATGTTGTTTTGACAAGCTACAAGAAAATAAATGTTAGGCATGCCAAGATAGACATAAATTCTCTCTCTCTCTATATATATATATATCTATCTGAGAGAAAGCCTGCTTCTTTGCTATCCTTTCTTTCCACTTTCCCTTACTCTCGGGTTAGCTCTCTCTACTAGAATTAGGTGCTGACCACCTCGCTGGGATCATAAGGTCTGTGTGGTCAGTGTATATATGTAAATCTACGGAAGGCCATGTTGTTTTGACGAACTATCAGAGAATATTGTTTTTAAGTATGCCAACATGAATATAAATTATATTCCCAGATGTCTCCCTCCTAATTCCAACTTAATAATTTGTTTTATTCGTTTAGCTAAGTTAATTAATCTTACTAACCCTACCTAATCCTAATACAACCTTACCCTAAGCTAAATATTTCTATAGTAAACTAATTTAATCCAGCCTAAACTAATGGTAGAGGGGTTTCGAGGTTAGGTATATTTTATAATCTATATTTTTATTAATCTCACCACAACAGCAAACACCTCCAACGAAATTAATGAAAGCATATGTGTGGTCCACCGGGATTCGAACCTGGGTCATCACACACAGATTTTTAAACACTCTAGCCATTACACCACCAGGACGAAAACCGTATTTTACCCCATATATATATATATATATATATATATATATATATATATATATATATATATATATATATATAAACGTATTTCTGTCTGCTTCATTTTTGTAACACGCATCCCTCACAAATTTTTCTCGACTTTTTCAGCAGATTTCCCCTCCTATTTCGTGTTTTTTGGACGGTTTTTAATAATGATATTTGTTCTGCGTTTGTTCCCGTCCCGTCGTGCCTGTCATGTATTTGCTTCACGCGTTTGTTTCAGAACCAGCGAAGCATTTCTTATGGCAGCATATTTACCGTATATTCAATTGGTTAAGGGGGGTCACCGGCTTTGTTAAGGGGGGGTCACCGGCTTGGTTAAGGGGGGTCACCGTTTTTTTTTTTATCTGTCTCTCCTTTTCTCTCTTTTCCCGGCTTGTATCCTTTCGGCCCCATACAGCCAACTGTTTTAAGACGTTTATCCCCATGCAGGTGTCGATTTCTTCCTGGCGAGCGATAGCGAGTCAGCATTGTATGGAGAAATCCGGCTTCGCCGGAGACATTTTTCTATTGAAACATTTACAAATTTAGCTTGCTGTCAAAACAAAAATATATATATGCAGGCTCGCTACCACTCGCCAGGAAAATATTGACACCTGGATGGGGGTAAACGTCTTAAAACAGTAGGCTGAATGGGGTCGAATGGATACAAGCCAAAGAGAGAGGGAGAGAAAAAGCAGGTGACCCCCCTTTAAGGCTGAATAAATCATTTGACTTTGACTTTGAACCTGTTTGTGTGTGTGTGTGTGTGTGTGTGTGTGTGTGTGTGTGTGTGTGTGTGTGAGTGATGTGTATTGTTCAGTTCGAGCATGGCATTGATTGTCAGTCTTCCCATACATGAATTAAGGGGCTAATGGCTGTTTTTTTTGGTCTATTAATTCAAGTATTCATATATTTTTTAGTTTCCTCCCTAGACCTCCATCAAGCTTAGAAAAACACCCCCTAGAACCCCCTTCAAGATACATTTATACATTTTTTGATAGTTCCTCTTAAAATTACAGGCTCGCTATCGCTCGCCAAGAAATAATGGACACCTAAAAGGCACGAAAGGTCTTAAAACTGACAATGAAATGGGGCGAAAGGTGTTAAAATCGCTAACTAATGGACTGAAAGTCTTAAAATCTCAAAACTAATGGGGCTATGCATGAGGGAGAAGGAGGGATGGGCCGGTTTTCTGGACCCCTTTCTCCCTCATGTTTAGCTCCATTAGTTTTCAGGATGTTTGCCCCATTAGTTAGTCGATTTTAAGACCTTTCGCCCCATTTCTTCGTCAATATTTAGACCTTTCGTGCTATTTAGGTGTCGATTTTTTCCCTGGCGAACGATAGTGAGCCTGTAATGTTTGAAGAACCGGCCTTTGGCCGGTAAATTTTTCTACCGAAAAATTTACAAATTAATCTACAAGGGGGATCTAATAGATGTTTTTATTAAATTTGATGGAGGTCTAGGGAGGAAACTAGAAAAATAATGAATACATGCAAAAATCGACCAAAAAGTAAAGAGGGAGGGAGGTGGGGGCATAGAGAGGGTAGAGTGTTCCCTAGACATCTATCAAGCTTTAAAAAAAAAAAAAAAAAAAAAAAAAAAAACACACACACACACACAATCACACACAACCCCTTTGAGATGAATGTGTACATTATTCGGTAGAAAAATGTCTAAGCCAAAGACCGGGTTCTCCTAAATTACAGGGTCGCTATCACTCGCCAGGATAAAATTGACACCAAAACCCCTTCTTTACCGGCGACGTCCTTTTCATTATATTCTGACAACTATTAGACACTTATATTCAGCTTAGGAAGGACGTCTACCCATGAAAGGCTACAGACTATCTCAATTCATCCTTTTGGCTATCATATATCCTTCCTAAGGTTCATCAAATCGTCTAACAATAGCTATCTATCTATCTATCTATCTATCTATCTTTCTATCTATCTATCTATCTATATGCCCAAGCCCAATCTCCACTTTTCCTATTTTTTATTTTTTTATTTTCTAGTTAATTCTATTTTATTATTTTTTTTTTCCTTGGGGGTGGCCGACTCAAGACAGAGCAAGAACAGGGAAAACACAAAACACAACATAAAACAACGAACAAACACAGACAAAACACAAATTCACACACATCTATATAGCTAAAATAAGTTTAAAAAGACGTCGCCGGTACCGAAGGGGTTAATGGCATAAAAGGTCTTGATATTGATAAAGAAAAAAGGCAAAAGGTCTTAAATTTGCCAAACTAATAGGCCGATCAAACGTCTTGAAATGTCAAAACTAATGGGGCTAAACATGAGGGAGAATCGGGTCCAGAAAAACAACATATTTTCTCTTCCTCCTACGCATCTTCCTTCATCTCCTCCTCCTCCTTCTTAATCTCCTCCTCCTCCTTCTCCTTCTTACTCTCCTCCTTCTCCTTCTTACTCTCCTCCTCCTCCTTCTTACTCTCCTCCTCCTCCTCCTTCTTACTCTCCTCCTCCTCCTTCTTACTCTCCTCCTCCTCCTCCTCCTTCTTACTCTCCTCCTCCTCCTTCTTACTCTCCTCCTCCTCCTCCTCCTTCTCCTTCTTACTCTCCTCCTCCTCCTCCTCCTCCTCCTTCTTACTCTCCTCCTCCTCCTCCTTCTTACTCTCCTCCTCCTCCTCCTCCTTCTCCTTCTTACTCTCCTCCTCCTCCTTCTTACTCTCCTCCTCCTCCTCCTCCTTCTCCTTCTTACTCTCCTCCTCCTCCTCCTCCTCCTCCTTCTTACTCTTCCTCCTTCTTACTCTTCCTCCTTCTTACTCTTCCTCCTCCTCCTCCTTCTTACTCTCCTCCTCCTCCTTCTTCTTACTTTCCTCCTCCTCCTCCTCCTTCTCCTTCTTACTCTCCTCCTCCTCCTCCTCCTTCTTCTTACTTTCCTCCTCCTCCTCCTCCTCCTTCTCCTTCTTACTCTCCTCCTCCTCCTCCTCCTTCTTACTCTCCTCCTCCTCCTTCTTCTTACTCTAATCCTCCTCCTCCTCCTATTCTTTTTCTTCTTACTCTTCTGCGCATCCTCCTCCTTCTTCTTACTCTTCTCCTCCTCCTCTCGTCCTCCACTTCTTCTTCTTACTTTCCTCCTCCTCCTCCTCCTTCTCCTTCTTACTCTCCTCCTCCTCCTCCTTCTCCTTCTCCTCCTCCTCCGCCTCCTCCTCCTCTTCTTCATAATACTCTTCTTCTTCTTACTTTGCTGCTCCTCCTCCTCCTCCTCCTCTTCTTCATAATTGTCTTCTTCTTCCCCAAATCCCCGGGGTTAGGAAGAAGCCATACTATTTTATAAAACCTAATGACTTTACCCGGGGAAGGTAAAAATTGTGAAGAAAGTAAGAGAAACAGGCAAAGAAAAAAAAAAAAAAATAATAATAATAATAATAATAATGATAATAATAATAATAATAATAAAAAGTGAGAGAAACAGGTAAAACAAAATAATAATAATAATAATAATTATTATAATAATAATAATAATAATAATAATAATAATAATAATATCTCAAAGATTCTACGCATGTACGGTCACGCCAATAAGTCATGTTCCAGCTGTCATTACGTTTGGCTTTCTCTGTGCTGTATTTATGTCTGTCAGATGTTGAATAGAGTGGTTAAGTGTAGGAACATGTTTGTATATTTCACTCGATATTAAGAAATGAAGCTTAGATATTGCTGATACCAATTATTGATCAAAACGTATCTGGTGTCAAGCCATCACTTATTAGCGCGACTGTACAATATATATACACACACACACACACACACACACACACACACAGATAAGACAAGCTCTCTCTCTCTCTCTCTCTCTCTCTCTCTCTCTCTCTCTCTCTCAGATAATTGCCAGATCTCTCCGCCAACACCTTACTTCCATTAAGCACTTAACCGCAGGGAAACATAAGCCCCCAATTCCAGGTAATTTCGGGATAAAACCATTTCTGGGTTCCCTGAAATAAGCCCTCTCTTTCTTATTCTCTCGTTATTATTGTTTTTGTTTTCTTTCTCTCCCTTTCTCTATGGGTTGTATCCATTCGGCCCCATTCAACCTACTGTTTTAAGACGTTTATCCCCATCCAGGTGTCGATTTTTTCCTGGCGAGCGGTAACGAGCCAGCATATTTAAATACACAAAATTGACAGCAGGCTAAATTTGTACATTTTAAAAATGTGTCCGGCAAAGCCGGATTTCTCCATACAATGATGTCTCGCTATCGCTTGCCAGTAAGAAATCGACACCTGGATGAGGATAAACCTCTTAAAACAGCAGGCTGAACGGGGCCGAATGGATACAAGCCAGAGAAAGAGAGAAACGGAGAAAAAAAGCAGGTGACCCCCCTTAGTGAACTTGCTGCTCTTGGGGTAACGGGAGGCAAAAAGCTTAATTCCTCGGTTATTTCGCGTCTGTGACCTTTTATAAGTGTCAATGGTACCGTACTTAAAGGGGGGGGGGGTCACCGGCTTATTTTATCTTTCTCTTCTGTTCTCTCTTTCCCTGGCTTGTATCCATTCGGCCCCGTGCAGCCAACTGTTTTAAGACGTTTATCCCCATCCAGGTGTCGATTTCTTCCTGGCGAGCGATTGCGAGCCAGCATTCTATGGAGAAATCCGGCTTCGCCAGAGACATTTTTCTATCGAAAAATGTACAAATTTAGCTTGATGTCAAAACAAAAATATATATATGCTGGCTCGCTACCGCTCGCCAGGAAAATATTGACACCTGGCTGGGGGTAAACTTCTTAAAACAGTAGGCTGAATGGGGCCGAATGGATACAAGCCAAAAAGAGAGGGAGAGAGAAAGAGAACACAAAAGTAAGGTGGGCTCCCTTAAAGCTCACCCACTTTAATATACACACCCGGAAATTTGCATACATTTATGAAAACCTGCGCACATGGTAACCCTTTCAAGCTCCGATGCGCGTTTCTGTTCTGTTTTCTGGCTACTATTAGAAGATTTTATTCAGATTAGTAAAGGCATATGGAAGTCAAAGGGTTGATTGAGATAGTATTTACCCTTTTAATACCCACAGATACTTCCTAAGCTGCATAAAATCGTCTAATGATAGCCAAAATAAACTGCTAAAACGCGTCAGAGCTTCAAAGGGTTAATAGTTTATTTATTTTTTTTTTTTTTTATTTACTCAGGCCCAATCACCACTTTTCCTATTTTTGTGTTTTATATAGCTAGTTTGTTTTTTAACCTCTGTACTAGCGAGGTCTTTTTGTGTTTTATATAGCTAGTTTGTTTTTTAACCTCTGTACTAGCGAGGTCTTTTTGTGTTTTATATAGCTAGTTTGTTTTTTAACCTCTTCTGTACTAGCGAGGTCTTTTTGTGTTTTATATAGCTAGTTTGTTTTTTAACCTCTGTACTAGGCGAGGTCTTTTTGTGTTTTATATAGCTAGTTTGTTTTTTAACCTCTTCTGTACTAGCGAGGTCTTTTTGTGTTTTATATAGCTAGTTTGTTTTTTAACCTCTGTACTAGCGAGGTCTTTTTGTGTTTTATATAGCTAGTTTGTTTTTTAACCTCTTCTGTACTAGCGAGGTCTTTTTGTGTTTTATATAGCTAGTTTGTTTTTTAACCTCTGTACTAGCGAGGTCTTTTTGTGTTTTATATAGCTAGTTTGTTTTTTAACCTCTTCTGTACTAGCGAGGTCTTTTTGTGTTTTATATAGCTAGTTTGTTTTTTAACCTCTGTACTAGCGAGGTCTTTTTGTGTTTTATATAGCTAGTTTGTTTTTTAACCTCTTCTGTACTAGCAAGGTCTTTTTTTCATGTTATTCTAGCTATTTTAGACGATTTTGTGCAGTTTTAGAAGGATCTGTGGTAGTAAAAAGAAGGTCATTTAACCCTTTCACGTTTTGATGACGCAGAGGTTGCCAGATTAGCAATAATAAATAGAGTTATCTCACTCTTATAATTAGGCTACCTCTCCAAAATTAGTTTTCTGCCCACAGCTAACTCAAAGACAACTGCAGAGGTTGAAGTAACTAAACTAAAGGTTTCTAAATACCCCTGATGGTAAGAAAAGCTTTAAAGTATCCCTAATAGGCTCAAAATTGCGTCAAAAACGTAAGAGGGTTAAGATAGTTCGAAGCCTGTTAATTGCTGGAGGCCCTTTTTAAACTGAAAATAGTAGCCTAGTAATAGTCCTATTCATTCATACGCAGACGACTCTACCTTACACTACTCAATTTGTTTTCCTGAACGCCCCAGCGAGCAATCCCTCAAAGACAAAGGTACAGTAATGAAGCCATGCAACACTTATCTTCTGATCTAACTACTATTTCCAATTGGGGCAGAGAAAACCTTGTTACCTTTAACCCCTTACGAGCGGCCTAGGTGGTCTATTTGACCGTACCGCCCAGCGTTTTTTTTTTTAACCCTAAATAGGGTTGTTTACGTGATCATTTTCATGCCTAAATAAGACCCAGAGCGTAAAACAAGTATCTATCCCTGAAAGGGCATAAACAGAGCTTTCCAATGACACCCGAACCATCCTTGTACGACCACTGGTTCTCTTGCAACGATCCTGCAACACGAGTGCAAAAACCCTATAATTAGGTCATTTCCGTACATAATTCCCTGTGTAGCGAGTGTGAGAGGGGAGGGAAGGGTGGGATTCAGTTCAGTAGGTCCACCGCGGTGGTGGGGAGCAGTCATAGCGTTGCTACGCTCGTCCCACCGCTCAGCTCTCTCTCTCAGCAACATTACGTGCTGAAAATGGCGGTCAACATAAGTTGTGCACCGCCACATAGTCCATATTTATTTCACTCGACATAAGTTGCGCGCCGCCAGTTAAGAGTTAATGCTTCCAAAACCCAATTTCTTCATATTAATACCAGTTCAGAACTCCCAGAGGACTATCCATTACAATTCAACAATACAAAAATACATCCTTCATCTTCTCTCAATATTCTCGGTCTCTTTTTCTTCTGCTCTCACTTGGAAGTACCATATATTACCAGTCTTGCTAAGGCAGCCTCCCAGAAGCTGGGTGTGCTCAACCACCTCAAGGGGTTCTTTACCCCTGCACAGCTTCTTGCTCTGTACAGGGGCACAGTGCGTCCTTGTAATGAGCATTGTTCACATGTGTGGGGAGGATCCTCTCACACCGCACTCCTAGACAAAGTAGAAAGGAAAGCCTTTCGTATCATTAACTCCCGTCCACTCATAAATTCTCTGCAATCCCTCTCTCTTCGCTGCAATGTTGCATCTCTCTTGCTATTCTATCGCTACTTTAATAATCAATGTTCCTCAAAGCTTTCCCAGTGTATACCGGTACCACCCCCTCTACGTAGGGTACGTAGTACCCGTCTTGCAACACAATCCCACCCCTACGCTGTGCAACTCTCCAACCCAAGAGTGAAACGCTATTCTCAGACTTTCTTCTATTCAACTGCTGAGCTCTGGAACTCTCTCTCAGAATCAGTCTTTCCCTCTTCCTATGACTTAAATTGCTTCAAACTCCGTGTGTCCAGGCATTTTGGCTCGAACGTCCCTTGATATTGGCCCTGTCACTCTTTGAACTCTGGGGGGAGGCACTCGATACAGGCAGTTCTGCTTTTTGTCTCCCTCACTCACATAGAAAAACAAAATAATAATAAGGTTAAAAGAACGGCACCGGCACTGAAAGGGTGATAACGTGAACACTAAATAGTGCTAAACATGAGGGAGAAGGAGGTCCAGAAAATACAGCCATCCCCCCTTAAATACACACACACACACACACACGGACATTCGCATACATATCAAAGAACCTGTGCACATCGTAATAGCTAGGGCTTTTATTAACCCCTTCTGTACCGGAGGCGAAACGTCTCTTTCATTATATTCTAGCTCTATTTAGACGAATGTTAGTAGCTTCGGAAGGATTATATGGTAGCTAAAAGGATTAATCGAGATATTTTGCAGCCTTTTCATGGTTAGAGGTACTTCCTAAACTTAATACAATCATCTAATAGTAGCCAGAATAAGACGTCGCTGGTACAAAAGGGGTTAAGGGCAATTTACCTTCTTCGAGATTCGATAACGCTGAAATAATGCACACACATACACAAGAACACACACACACACAAATACATACACGCTCATATACAGTACACACTAAGCTAAATAATGCACACACAATAATATACATACACGCAAGAACACATACACAAGAACACACATACAAGAATACGTCATACACGCTCATATACAGTACACACTAAGCTAAATAATGCACACACACAATAATATACATACACGCAAGAACACATACACAAGAACACACATACAAGAATACATACACGCTCATATACAGTACACACTAAGCTAAATAATGCACACACACAATAATATACATACACGCAAGAACACATACACAAGAACACACACACAAGAATACATACTCGTTCATATACAGTACACACTAAGCTAAATAATGCACACACACAATAATACACATACACAAGAACACATACACAAGAACACATACACAAGAACACATACGCTATTCTACCGCTTTTACAATAATCAGTGTTCTTCTTTCAGAGTCTACCACCTCCTCTACGTCTTGCAACACAATCCCACCCCAACTCTCCAACCCAAGTGTGAAACGATTTTCCCAATCTTTTTTTCTATTCAACTGCTGAGCTCTGGAACACTCTCCCTGAATCCATCTTTCCCTCATCCTATGACTTAAATTGTTTCAAACTCCGTGTGTCCAGGCAATTTTGCTCGAACATTCCTTGATTTTGGCCCTGTCACTCTTTCAACTCTGGGGGAGGCACTCGTCACAGGCAGTTTTGCCTTGTGCCTCCTTCATTCACATCTAACAAAAAGAGCTGCGTAACTGTGTGTTTGTGCGTGTGTGTGTGTGTGTGTTACTTGGTTGCCATGGTGTTGTAAGAGTAGCCTCTCCCCCCCCCCTCTCTCTCTCTCTCTCTCTCTCTCTCTCTCTCTCTCTTCAATAGCCTGTTACCTTCTCTTTCACCTACTGTATCCTCTCTCTCTCTCTCTCCCTCGTAAATCACTTAGAGGAAAATAACATACTTAAAGATACTCAACACGGCTTTCGTAAAAAACGTTCCTGTTTAACAAACCTCTTAGACTTCTTCCACGATATCCTCAACCTCTACGATGAGAGTAAAGCTGTAGATATTATATACCTTGATTTTCAAAAGGCCTTTGACAAAGTTCCCCACAAACGTTTACTGCTAAACTAAAAGCGCATGGAATACAAGACGGTGTGTTGAAATGGATAGAAAATTGGCTCAGCGACAGAAAGCAAAGAGTAGTCATAAACGGTAAGGCATCTAAATGGACCAATGTAAGTAGCGGGGTACCCCAGGGATCGGTACTAGGACCAATTCTCTTTCTAATTTACATCAATGACATAGATGAGGGTCTCACCTGTACAATCTCAAAATTTGCTGATGATACAAAAATTGCAAATAGCGTACTCTCAAAAGAACAAGTTGACGATATGCAACACAATCTAGATAAATTGTCATGTTGGGCCCAAATTTGGCAAATGAGTTTCAATGCGGATAAATGTAAAGTACTACATATCGGATACCTAAATGAGAAAGCAAACTATTCGATGAATGGCACTCAGCTTAAGAATGTAAACAGAGAAACCGATCTGGGAGTAACAATATCGAGTAACCTAAAACCGAGTCAACAATGTTCAGAAGTTGTTAAGAAGGCAAACAAAATAATTGGCTTTATAGGCAGGTCATTTGAGCATAAATCCAAAGAAGTTATCCTAACCCTTTACAATTCCTTAGTCCGCCCTCTTCTGGAATACTGCGTTCAATCCTGGTGCCCTTATTACCAAAAAGATATAAACAAGCTAGAACGAGTTCAACGTAGAGTTACCAAAATGATACCTAGCCTAAAGAACAAACCATACGAAGAGCGTCTTAGAGAACTAAATCTATTTCCTTTAACCCAGCGCAGATTAAGAGGCGACTTAATTCAAGTGTTCAAAATCATCAAAGGCATCGACAATATGAACTGTAGTAAGTACTTCACTATCGACCAATCTAATTACACGCGGGGAAACGGTTGCAAAATTATTGGTAAATCTTTTAACTCGCACGAATCTAAGAATTTCTTCTTCAATCGAGTTGTCAACTTGTGGAATGGGCTTCCCCGAGACGTTATAGACTGCAGCACCGTTGATTCATTTAAATTCCGCCTAGACAAATATCTCGCATCAAACCCGCGACTGACTGCGTTTGTAAATGAATAACTTTATCCTCCCCTCAGTTACTAACCCCTATGTCCCCTACTAACTTCCTAGTCCTGCCACGTTAGTGGCAGGGCAGTAGTTCCCTTTCCAATGTTCCCTTACCCACTCTAAACCACTGTTTGGACACTTGATCCTCAGTGTTTTGGAGGAAAAGCAACCTAGAAGGGTCACTAGGCCTGTTGTTGCTTGATTTCCTTTGTACTCTCTCTCTTCAATAGCCTGTTACCTTCTCTTTCACCTACTGTATCCTCTCTCTCTCTCTTCAATAGCCTGTTACCTTCTCTTTCACCTACTGTATCCTCTCTCTCTCTCTCTCGCTCCTACCCTACTCTATCTCTTCACCTCTATTTCCGACTCTATTCTTCTTTTTGAACGCATCCGGACTGCCCTCTCGATTCCTGACCATTGTGTGCAAGCTCTCTCTCTCTCTCAAGACATAACTACCTCACTGCGAAATTCGGTCAAAAGCTAGTCGCCAACCCACGTCACCGCAACATGCTCTACCTCCACCAGCGCCCCCTCCCTGGAGAGCTACCAGGCATCACAACACCATCACCCCCTCCCAGGAGAGCTACCAGGCATCACAACACCATCACCCCCTCCCAGGAGAGCTACCAGGCATCACAACACCATCACCCCCTCCCAGGAGAGCTACCAGGCATCACAACACCAGCGCCCCCTCCCAGGAGAGCTACCAGGCATCACAACACCATCACCCCCTCCCAGGAGAGCTACCAGGCATCACAACACCATCACCCCCTCCCAGGAGAGCTACCAGGCATCACAACACCAGCGACCCCTCCCAGGAGAGCTACCAGGCATCACAACACCATCACGCCCTCCCAGGAGAGCTACCAGGCATCACAACACCATCACCCCCTCCCAGGAGAGCTACCAGGCATCACAACACCATCACCCCCTCCCAGGAGAGCTACCAGGCATCACAACACCATCACCCCCTCCCAGGAGAGCTACAAGGCATCACAACACCATCACCCCCTCCCAGGAGAGCTACCAGGCATCACAACACCATCACGCCCTCCCAGGAGAGCTACCAGGCATCACAACACCATCACCCCCTCCCAAGAGAGCTACCAGGCATCACAACACTATCACCCCCTCCCAGGAGAGCTACCAGGCATCACAACACCATCACCCCCTCCCAGGAGAGCTACCAGGCATCACAACACCATCACCCCCTCCCAGGAGAGCTACCAGGCATCACAACACCATCACCCCTCCCAGGAGAGCTACCAGGCATCACAACACCATCACCCCCTCCCAGGAGAGCTACCAGGCATCACAACACCATCACCCCCTCCCAGGAGAGCTACCAGGCATCACAACACCATCACCCCTATACGTGCAAGGACATCAAGATATCAAGCAAGCCCCATCCCCTATATCGTGAACCTAATCAACCAACAGTAAGACAAGTCATAAACAATCACTGCGACTAACCATATATCGCGTTAAGGGCAGGTTTTTAGTTTGTTCCCTAGATATCCATCAAGCTTAAGATTACACCCCCTTCAGCCCTTTTCAAGATAAATTTGTACATTTTTCGGTAGAAAAATGTCCCGGCTGAAAGCCGGTTCCTCTTAAATTACAAGCTCGCTATCGCTCGCCAGGATAAAATCGACGCCTAAATGGCACGAAAGGTCTTAAATTTGACAGAAATGGGTCTAAAGTTCTAAAAATCGTCAAAATAATGGGGCGAACGTCTTAAAATTAGTAAAGCAATGGGGCTAAACATGAGGGAGAAAGGGGTCAAGAAAAAAAATCCCCCAAGTGGAAATCTTCCCTTAAGTGTCAAACCGACCAACAGTGGGAAGGCAGTGTCACACGAGCTCTTTGTTCAGTCAACTTTCACTGGCAATCTACCTTTGGTAAAGTCTACGCTCCTAACGCAAATTAGCCTTATAACATTTCAGGTTAGATAAATGAAGAAAAAGAAAAAAAAAAAAAAAAAAATTATAATAATACATAATATAATAAATAATTGAATATATATACTTGCTCCCGAAAACTGCCGGAAAACTCGTTCGTGTAAACACCAGCTTTCTAAAATACGGTGAACCGACTAGAAAACCACCCGAGATAAACCGTAATCAGTCATACGAGATATGTCATTTCCATCCTAGATTAACAATTAAATCAACTCACAAGCTTTCAGAGAAAACTTTTAAAATGTACCACTATCATCTCGACTTGACAAGGGACTGGAGTTTTCGCAGAGAGGCTCCAGTCCTGACGTTATTTTTGATTTACAGTGTGCTGGCTTAATAATCCAATAGGGTTGATAGCCTCTGAAGTCCTATTTTAACTAAATATATCGACTTGATAATCATCGGCAAACGAAGTTCATAATATCTAACTTATCAAAATTTAATACCAGTAGCTCTTGTGCAATCTCTTAAAACCCTTTCACGCACATATGACGCAGAGGTTGTCAGATTAGCAATAAGAAAGAGTTCTCTCACTCTTCTAATTACCTCTCCAAAATTAGTTTTCTGCCCACAGCTAACTCAAAGACAACTGCAGAGGTTGAAGTAACTAAACTAAAGGTTTCTAAATACCCCTGATGGTAACAAAGGTTTTAAAGTATCCCCAATAGGCTCAACACAGCTAACTCAAAGACAACTGCAGAGGTTGAAGTAACTAAACTAAAGGTTTCTAAATACCCCTGATGGTAACAAAGGCTTTAAAGTATCCCCAATAGGCTCAACACAGCTAACTCAAAGACAACTGCAGAGGTTGAAGTAACTAAACTAAAGGTTTCTAAATACCCCTGATGGTAACAAAGGCTTTAAAGTATCCCTAATAGGCTCAACACAGCTAACTCAAAGACAACTGCAGAGGTTGAAGTAACTAAACTAAAGGTTTCTCAATACCCCTGATGGTAACAAAGGCTTTAAAGTATCCCCAATAGGCTCAACACAGCTAACTCAAAGACAACTGCAGAGGTTGAAGTAACTAAACTAAAGGTTTCTCAATACCCCTGATGGTAACAAAGGCTTTAAAGTATCCCCAATAGGCTCAACACAGCTAACTCAAAGACAACTGCAGAGGTTGAAGTAACTAAACTAAAGGTTTCTCAATACCCCTGATGGTAACAAAGGCTTTAAAGTATCCCTAATAGGCTCAAAATCGCGTCATATGTCGGAGAGGGTTAATATGATCCACATTGTAAGTTAATATAAGTTAGAGTTAACCAACAAACTGTTCCTTTATACATTTTGAGCCAATGGTTGCAACTATCATTAAACCGATTATTATTATTATTATTATTATTATTATTATTCACACATACAATGAAGAAAACGTAGGCCCGGGATTCTTTATGGGTCACTATAAAATACAAAGACGGACTTGTATTATAAACATTGGTGCGATACAAACACTGAGAGTTTTAAGGGGGGCTGGTTGGTGATTCTGCCCCCCCCCCCCCCCCCTTCTTCCTCATGATTAGTCCCATTAGTTTTGATATTTTAAAAACGTTTGCCCGATTAGTTTGGCGATTTTAAGACCTTTTGTGCCATTTATATGTCGACATTTTCCTGGCGAGCGATAGCGAGCCTGTAATTTTAGAAGGAACCGGCCTTTGGCCGGGAAATTTTTCTACCGAAAAATGTACAAATCTATCTTGAAAGAGGGTCTAGGGGGTATAATTTTAAGCTTGTTGGAGGTCTAGCGAGGAAACTGGAAATAAATGGATAAATACTTAAATAAATGGATAAATACTTAAATAAATGGAAAAATACTTAAATCAATATACCCCAAAATACCCACTACCCCCTTTAATATCCCGCCTGCAGCAGTTAGTTTATGAGGCACAGCTTAGGGCGCGGCTTATTGGATCGTAGCGCTACAATAAACACGAAAATAAACTAAGGCACATTGTATTTATAATATGTTCTGGGGTCTTTAAGGGGAGGCAGACCGTTTTTCTGGACCCCTTTCTCCCTAATGTTTAGCCCCACTAGTGTTGAGATTATAAGACGTTCAGCCCATTAGTTTGGCGATTTTAACACCTTTCGCCCCATTTCGTTGTCAATTTTAAGACCTTTCGTGCCATTTAGGTGTCAATTATTTCCTGGCGAGCGATAGCGAGCCTGCCATTTTAAGAGAAACCGGCCTTTGGCCGGGACATTTTTCTACCGAAAAATGTAAAAAATTATCTTGAAGGGGGGTCTAAGGAGTGTTTTTCTAAGCTTGATGGAGGTCTAGGGAGGAAACTAAACCAATATATGAATAAATGAATTAATAGACCAAACAAACGGCCAGTCTCCCCTTAACTTTGTCTGGTGCGAGGTGGGTGTTTTTGGACCCTTCCTCTTTCACTCCATTACTTTGAGGATTGTAAGATTTTCTCCTCATTGTTTTGGCTGTTTTTAAGACACTTCCCCCGATTTTGGTGTCGATTATTTTCTAAGCGAACGACAGAGAGCCTGAGATTGAAGAGGGGATATTTGTCTACCAGAAAATGAGCATGCTTAACCCCTTCTGTACCGGCGACGTCTTTCTAATATTATTCTAGCTATATTTAGACGATTTTGTGCAGCTTAAGAAGGATCTGTGGTAGTAAAAAGGATTAAGAGAGATATTTCGTAGCCTGTTATTTGCTGGAGGCCCTTTTGAAACTGAATAAAATCGTATAATAGTAGCCAGAGTATAGCTAAAAGAGCGTCGCCGGTACGCAAAGGGTTAACTTGAAGTGTACAGGAAATATGACATACGGTAAATATAAGCAAGGTAAGACTAGCAATTTTGACCATTTCAAGGGGAGATGGGTCGTTTTTCTGGTCCCCCTCCTTTCTCATGTTTAGCCCCATTAGTTTTCAGATTTTAAGATGTTCGGCCCATACGACGGACACAATTTTTCACAGACAGGGTTCGTTGGTAGTGGTGGGTGGTAGTGGTGCTGGTGGTGGGCGGGGGGGGGGGGGGGGGGGAGAGAGATGGGTAGGGGGGGGGGGGGTTAGTCATAGGCTCGAACTAAAAAATACATTACTCGAAAATGGCGGCAGCAACCAAAATAATTATTAATTGAACAACATATTTTATGAATCCCCCCAAGACGTTCCACCAGACAGCGTTAACCCTTTCAGTACAGGTGCCGTCCTTTTAAGGGGGAATGGTTCACTTTTTGGTAGATTTATTAATTTATTTATCATTTATTTTAGTTTCCTCCCTAGACCTCCATCAAACTTTAAAAAAAACATCCATCAGATCCCCCTTCTAGATTAATTTGTACATTTTTCGGTAGAAAAATGTCCCGGCCGAAGGCCGGTTAATTTTAAGATTACAGGCTCGCTATCGCTCGCCAGGAAAAAATCGACACCTAAATGGCACGAAAGGTCTTAAAATTGACAACGAAATGGGGCAAAAGGTATTAAAATCGCCAAACTAATGGGCCGAACTTCATAAAATCTGAAAACTATTGTGGGTAAGCATGAGGGTGACCAGAAAAACAGCCCACGTCCCCTTAAAGCCGGCATCACACGAGCGCTTTTTCCCTCAACATGTTTGCTCAACACTGGTTTGGCAGCTTATGACGTCAACATTTTAAAACTATTTCGGTGACCTAAAATCATCTATCACCAGTCTAGTTTCCGATACCAGTGCAAATTATTCCAGAAATGTTGCCAGAATTGTTTTGATTATCAAATGTTGATTATAAAAGCTCTCGTGTGATACCGGCTAATTAAGATTATTCTAGCTATAATTCGACGATATTATTCAGTTTAATAAGGGTCTCTACAAACTAACAGGCTTCGAACTATCTCACTTGACCCTTTTTAATACCACAGATCCTTCCTAAACTGCTTAAAATCGTCTAAATATATAGCTAGAATATAATTAACAAGACGTCGCCGGTACAGAAGGGGTTAACACTCCTACTTTATTCTCTCTCTCTCTCTTTGCCTCTCTCTCCCTCTCCCCTCCCCCCCCCCCTCTCTCTCTCTCTCTCTCTTTCTCTCTCCCAGAAATAACTAACATACAAGATACCGTAATTCTTGGCGATTTCAACTTACCCGTGACTAAATGGGGCGATATTCTTAATTCACACTCTGGACACGACCTCTATGCTAACTTGCAAGAGAGTTCACTTTTTCAATTTGTACAATCTCCGACCCGTGGTAATAATGTGCTTGACCTTGTACTCGCAACAAAAGAAGAATTAATAGAGAATTTGAATGTTGGTGATGAATTCAATAACAGCGACCATCGTACGATAACTTTCACTTTAAAGTTTACTAGTAACAAATCAAATAGCAGCATTGAGAAAGTCCCTAATTTCAAGAAAGCAAATTTTCATAAACTTAAATCAAAGCTTAAAGAAACTGACTGGAGCTTTCTGACTAACAATAACGACATAAATACATCTTCGGAGTGTTTCACAACCACTTACCTTAAGGCAGTGCAAGACTGCATACCATCGAAAATACGGCGTCCAGGCCATAATGATAAGCCCAAATGGTGGAATAAAGATATTTCAGACTGTCTGCTTGCTAAAAAATTTACTAATGATAGATTAAAATCCTCACAAAATGACGAAGAACGGGTGAAATTTGTAGAGCTACGACGCAAAGCCAAAGAGTTAATTAAGCAAAGTAAAAAGACCCTGGAGTTACATGTTGCGAATCAAAGTAAAACAAACCCGAAAGAATTCTATAGTTATATCAGAAAGAAAAAAGTAGTTACTTCAACTGTTGGACCGTTAGTCGATGAAAATGGAGAATACACCAAAGACGAAGTACAAATGAGTAATGCCCTCAATACCTTCTTTGCATCACTTTTTACAACCGAAGACCTCAGTGATATCCCTACACCATCGCCGATTCAGATTGATAATTCAGATGTTCTAAGCAATATCACCGTTACAGAGAGAGAAGTATTGAATTGTTTAGATAAACTCAAGGTAAATAAAACGCCTGGACCTGATACAATCTCGCCTAGAGTTCTAAAGGAAGCTAAGGATGAGCTCTCCAAACCACTGACATTGTTATTCAATGAATCCTTGCAGTCTGGGACTATGCCTGATCAGTGGAAGCTAGCCAACGTAACACCGATATTCAAAAAAGGCAGAAAATCCCTACCCAGTAACTATCGTCCAATTAGCTTAACCTCAATTGTATGTAAAATGCTAGAAACGGTCATAAGAGACAGACTCGTAAATCACTTAGAGGCAAATAACTTACTTAAAGATAGTCAACACGGCTTTCGTAAAAAAACGTTCCTGTTTAACAAACCTCTTAGACTTCTTCCACGATATCCTCAACCTCTACGATGAGAGTAAAGCTGTAGATATTATATACCTTGATTTTCAAAAGGCCTTTGAAAAAGTTCCCCCACAAACGTTTACTGCTAAAACTAAAAGCGCATGGAATACAAGACGGTGTGTTGAAATGGATAGAAAATTGGCTCAGCGACAGAAAGCAAAGAGTAGAAATAAACGGTAAGGCATCTAAATGGACCAATGTAAGTAGCGGGGTACCCCAGGGATCGGTACTAGGACCAATTCTCTTTCTAATTTACATCAACGACATAGATGAGGGTATCACCTGTACAATCTCAAAATTTGCTGATGATACAAAAATTGCAAATAGCGTACTCTCAAAAGAACAAGTTGACGATATGCAACACAATCTAGATAAATTGTCATGTTGGGCCCAAATTTGGCAAATGAGTTTCAATGCGGATAAATGTAAAGTACTACATATCGGATACCTAAATGAGAAAGCAAACTATTCGATGAATGGCACTCAGCTTAAGAATGTAAACAGAGAAACCGATCTGGGAGTAACAATATCGAGTAACCTAAAACCGAGTCAACAATGTTCAGAAGTTGTTATGAAGGCAAACAAAATAATTGGCTTTATAGGCAGGTCATTTGAGCATAAATCCAAAGAAGTTATCCTAACCCTTTACAATTCCTTAGTCCGCCCTCTTCTGGAATACTGCGTTCAATCCTGGTGCCCTTATTACCAAAAAGATATAAACAAGCTAGAACGAGTTCAACGTAGAGTTACCAAAATGATACCTAGCCTAAAGAACAAACCATACGAAGAGCGTCTTAGAGAATTAAATAATTTCCTTTAACCCAGCGCAGATTAAGAGGTGACTTAATTCAAGTGTTCAAAATCATCAAAGGCATCGACAATATGAACTGTAGTAAGTACTTCACTATCGACCAATCTAATTACACGCGGGGAAACGGTTGCAAAATTATTGGTAAATCTTTTAACTCACACGAATCTAAGAATTTCTTCGTCAATCGAGTTGTCAACTTGTGGAATGGGCTTCCCCGAGACGTTATAGACTGCAGCACCGTTGATTAATTTAAACTCCGCCTAGACAAATATCTCGCATCAAACCCGCGACTGACTGCGTTTGTAAATGAATAACTTTATTTTATCCCCCCCCCCTCAGTTACTAACCCATCTGTCCCCTACTAACTTCCTAATCCTGCCATGGGCATTAGTTCCAGGGCAGTAGTTCCCTTTCCAATGTTCCCTTACCCACTCTAAACCACTGTTTGGACACTTGATCCTCAGTGTTTTGGAGGACAAGCAGCCTAGAAGGGTCACTAGACCTGTTGTTGCTTGATTTCCTTTGTACTCCTTTGTACTCCCTCTCTCTCTCTCTCTCTCTTTCATAAGGGGGCTGGGGGGGGGGGGGGGAGATGTGGGTAATACCAGAAGCAATTACCTACACTTTTTATTGGTTTCCGGAAAGAATTGTTTAGGCTCTGACATTTATTGCACATAAATTATTACAAGTGCTTATAAGATGTATTCTACTACCACAAAAAACACTGGTGAACAGTCGGCCAAATAAGTGATGTCTCGGCACCAAGTATAATTTGTTCTATAATTGGTATCAGCCATATCTAAACAGGATTTCTGAATTTTCGAGTGAGATATACCAACCTGTTCCTACACTTACCTACCCTATGCAACATCGGACAGACATTCATACAGCACAGAGCGAGCCAAACGTAATGACAGCTGAGACATGACTTATTAACGCCATTGTACAGTCGGCCAAATAAGTGATGTCTCGACTGTCATTACGTTTGGCTCGCTCTGTGCTATATTAATGTCTGTCAGATGTTAAATAGGGTGGGTAAGTGTAGGAACATGTTGGTATATCTCACTCAAAAAGAAGAAATCATATGTAAATATTGCTGATACCGATTATTGATCAAAACATACTTGGTGCCGACTGTAGCCTACAGTCGGCCAAATAAGTTATGTCTCGGCACCAAGTACATTTGGATCAATAATTGGTATTAGCAATATCGATACTTGATTTATTCATCTCGAGTGAGATATACAAACATATGCTCCTACACTTACCCAATACCCACCCAATTCAACATCTGGCAGACATATTAAGGGAGATTTCCACTTGAGGGACTTTTTTCTTTACCCCCTTCTCCCTCATGTTTAGCCCCATTGCTTTGGAGATTTTAAGACGTTCGCCCCATTAGTTTGGCGATTTTAAGAACTTTCACCCAATTTATGTCACTTTTAAGACCTTTCGTCCCATTTAGGTGTCTATTTTTCCTGGCGAGCAATAGCGAGCCTGCAATTTAAGAGAAATCGGCCTTCGGCCGGGACATTTTTCTACCGAAAAATGTACAAATTTATCTTGAAAGGGGATCAAGGGGGTGTAATTTTAAGCTTGATGGAAGTCTAGGAAACACACTAAAAACCTCCCCTTAACACAGTACAGAAGTAGAGAACACCCCGGGCATTGCTATAGGGAGAGTACTATGGCTAAAGGGAGATTACGACGGTCATAGCTAGGAGATTACGACGGTCATAGCTAGGAGATTACGACGGTCATAGGGAGATTACGACGGTCATAGGGAGATTACGACGGTCATAGGGAGATTACGACGGTCATAGGGAGATTACGACGGTCATAGGGAGATTACGACGGTCATAGGGAGATTACGACTGTCATAGGAAGATTAATTACGACGGTCATAGGGAGATTACGACGGTCATAGGGAGATTACGACTGTCATAGGAAGATTAATTACGACGGTCATAGGGAGATTACGACGGTCATTGGGAGATTACGACGGTCATGGGGAGATTACGACGGTCATTGGGAGATTACGACGGTCATGGGGAGATTACGACGGTCATGGGGAGATTACGACGGTCATAGGGAGACTACGACGGTCATAGGGAGACTACGACGGTCATAGGGAGATTATAAAGACCATAGGGAGAATACGACGGTCATAGAGATTATGACAGTCATAGGGAGATTACGGTCATAGGGAGATTACAACGGTCATAGTGAGATTACAACGGTCATAGTGAGATTACGACTGTCATAGGGAGATTACGACGGTCACAGGGATTACGACGGTCATAGGGAGATTAATTACGACGGTCATAGGGAGATTACAACGGTCATAGGGAGATTACGACGGTCATAGGGAGATTACAACGGTCATAGGGAGATTACGACTGTCATAGGGAGATTACGACGGTCATAGGGAGATTACAACGGTCATAGGGAGATTACAACGGTCATAGGGAGATTACGACGGTCACAGGGAGATTACGACGGTCACAGGAAGATTACGACGGTCATGGGGAGATTAATACGACGGCCCATCATGTATCCAATTTACTCCACAATTTTCCTCAACTACTGTAAATGCACGATTCACCCAGTTCAGGTCAGGTGAAGGTATTGAGGGATAAGCCTTTACAACGGCATCTCATAGCTATTTTATACTTTCCTTTATTCTGAGGAGTGTAAAGAGGGGAAAAGGAGTGTTGGAGAGAGAGGAACCTGTTGGAGTGGCTTTGTTGTGTGTCATTAGTCTGTATATATATAAATGGCTTCTTCTTCTTCTTCTTCTTCTTGTGGGGTTGGAAGGGTGCTCGGGTTGCAGACACTCGAAATGGCATGAGTCATTGTTAGATTGATGGATAATAGGTAAGTACTAACTTTTAGTGTTCTGCAATAATCCAGTACCGCCTTCACTCATATACTTCTTCACTCCATCCTTCCACCTCTCATTCGGTTTACTTCTCCCTCTCTGTCCTTCCACCTCACTCTCGTAGACTCTCTTAGTCATTCTCTCGCTTCCCATACATTCCACATGGCCGAAGTATCTCAAGGTGTTCCTTTTCACACTTTCCAGCACATCTACATCCACACCACACCTCTCTCGTACTTCCTCATTCGTCTGTCTATCCCTCCATGTAACTCCACACGCACTTCTTATGTAATGTAATAATCTCCGGTGGTCTGCAACATTGTGAAACCATGAAAAACAAAAAAAACTAAACAAACAAAGTATAAAAATAAAAATAAAATATCTGTGGTGCACAAAACCTATATTAACCTTTTTGTTCTGATGCTAGAAATTGAAAACCATTATTCAACGTATGCTCTCAAAATACCTATGAAAAAAAAACTATTATTATCAGAATTAGTATCTCGGCCAAAGGACCAAAACTATCCTGTAAAATAAGTTAATATATGCAGAGGAAGAGCCGCTACTTCGGTAAACTGTCTATCAACTAATAAAATTAAACTAGTGAAAACAATTGTAACGTGACCTATTCCGTTTAGAAAGAATTGAGCATAATTGGTTAATTCTCTATTATAAAGTTTTGTAGAAAAGGTCATGACATTACTAAAAATCCACTTATTATATGGTATTTTTGTTTAATTTTTTTTATTTTGTTTCTAGTTCCCTCCCAAGACCGCTTGAAGAGGGGATCTTATATATATATATATATATATATATATATATATATATATATATATATATATATATATATATATATATATATTTTCTTTAATACATACGAGGTTGAAAGAAATGGCAATTTCTGCGTTGGAAATTTTATTATTCAAAGTTTCCAGGTCTCTGATGAGTTTTCGCTGGCCTCATTCCTATATTGGCATGACGCAGACTCGTCTTTCACGTCGGTTAACTCTTCACCTTCAGGCTGGAGCCACAAAGACCACTATCTCACCCCTAACCACCCCCACCTCACACGCAACGAGTTATAGAAACACACCACCATACTCGATAAAGAAAGTGACCCAAGGAGATTACCTATACTCGAAGCGTTATATATCCAAGCCTTACATCCTAACATCAACAACCAAACTCTGGACCTCCAGATCCTTCCTTCTGCCAAAAGGAACTATCCTACAGGACCTAACGCTCCCCCTCGCCCCCCCCCCGCGCTACCTCCTTCAGCTTCGTCTTCTGCCGGCGCCACACGTACTATGCAACTTAGGCCACGCCCCTCGACACGCAGCCAATCAGCTTCGATCCCGCCAACCGACCACCACCTTCCCGCATCCAGTGCGCCTGCGTGAAGCAGCGGATCTCTCTTTTACACTCCTAGAATACCCCTCCACCAATAGCAGACTTTTGCCCCCTGATTTTCGCCTCCTCTGATCCTCCACCCTCCATATATACCCTTCCTGTTTACCTTTTATATCATCGCTGATTGGCCGACACCACCAGCTCCTTGTGGTGACGTCACAGCTTCTGCCAAACAGGGAAACAGTGCTGAGCAGTGATTGGCTGTCACATCATCAGGCGGACACCAATCCAAACACTGACCAGACCCTCATCCTGCATCATCTTTTCAAACTAACATAGACAATATCCTCAATAAAAAATTAACTTTCACTCATTTCACAATCACAAAATAATTTTGTAAGCACACAACCGCCACTAGAGTCCCTCTCACAGTACCCAAACCGAACCCTGCGGCTATAAGCACAAGAGGACCCCTTAGCAGGGGTGGAGAGGGGAACTGAAAAGGGTAGGCTCCCAGCTGATAGGGTTAGGAATAGGCTACCCATACGGGAAGATCCCCAATTTCAGGTTGACTCTTGCTCTCCTTCAGAAGGCGACGGGACACTCTTCCTGACCAGGTTTGGGGATTAGGCAGAAATTGTGCTTACAAAATTATTAAATAATCTAAACTTTAAAAACTAATAACAATCAATATCAGTCACTTTAACATCAAGATAAATTTGCCAACTCCAATCAAACAATAACAACATCTTATGATCTTCTTATGAAGATCATATGATCTTATGAAGATCATGCAGGATCCAAGCGAATAACACGGGGAGAATAAAAATCAAGCACCGTACCCCTCAGGAAAGGGGTACAAAACTCAAGCTAACAGAACTACTAGGTACAAAGGACATACACATCACATCAGTCAGAGAAGCCGCAGGAGGACTTGTCATAACAACCAGCAATGATGACGACATCAACAAGATCCTAACATCCGAAACCATCAGGACCCTTGAGGAGAACGAGTTCACCCCTGTTATCCCCATAGAACTCCGATGCAAACGCAGTGTAATATGCACCAACCTGGACTCCCTGGCATTCGACAACGACCCAGATCACAAGAAATAGAGGCTAGAAACTCACCATGGGCCACGGTTCTAAGCATCTACAAATTCCCAAACCAGCAACCCAGAAAATCCAACTCTCTCAAGATCGAATTTCAAGACTCACTCATGGCTCAGCAAGCCATCACCAACGGACTCAAGATATTTTACCTATCAATTACGGACAAACAAATCAAACAAGAACGTTTCACCACTATACAAACATGCATGACATGCTACATGATGGAAGACCACCCCACCTGGGAATGTCTCAAGCCAAGAGAATTCAAAATATGCTCCGAATGCAGCTCCAACGCCCACACCTGGCGGGACTGCCAGAACACACTCAAGAAATGCGTGAACTGCGAAGGAGAACACTCCACCCTCGCCATGAAATGCCCAAAAAGGAAAGACGTCATCAAGCAAAAAGAAAAAGTACATATCCAACCAGAAAAACAAAAGACAAAGACAACATACGCCAATGCAGCCAACCAACAACTCAATCATGCAACCAACGATACTCAACAAAAACAACCTGGACAAGGAAACAGCCTACAGTATTATCATAAAGGCATGTCAACAAAAATGCTATGCCTCAGGGATAGATTTCACAGAGTTATACCATAAAACCCTCAACGAAAACGGACTCCCACTCATCAGAATTCCAGACTTCAATCAAGAGGAATCAGGAAGAGTGATCGAGCAAACCTCCACACCCAACAACAACAAGAAAAAGAAAAAGAAAAAGAAAAAGAAAAAGAAGAAGAAGAAGGAGGAGAAGGAGAAAAAGAAAAAGAGGAAGAAGAAGAAGGAAAAGGCAAATAAAAAGAAAAAGAAAAAGAAAAAGAAGAAGAACGGTTTACACCACAGAAACGGACAGCCAGGCCAGTACTAGCCTCCACTCAGAAGCATCCGTGGAACAAAACAACGAATCTCAAGAAGGAACAACCCCATCAAAAACAAGCACCCCATATCACAACAAACTCAGAAGCAAAACAAACAACCAAGAAATAGAACAGAAAATAGGTGATTTCGTAGATCAAAGAACCAAGTCAGACCAATCTCATAGGACAGGTTCCCATGCACAACAATAAAGTAACACAAAACAAACAACAAATCAACCAAACTAACAAAATGGCTCAAAGACTCATAATAGCTCAACATAACGTACTCTCTTGGAACACCAGAAAATATGAACTATCTAATACCTACCTAAATCTACATGCAGACATAATATTAATTCAAAGCCATGGCCTTAAAACTGGAGACAACATGCACATCCCCGGATTTAAGGTTATTCAATCAAACATATATGAACGCCACTCAGACGGTACAGCAATTGCTATTAGACATGGACTACAGCACAAAATCACAGATAATTTCCTTGCCAACACCCTAGCTATAGAAGTACAGACAGACACAGGCTCAATCACCATTGCCACAGATTACATACCTCCTAGTAGACCTTTCATCCCAACCCCCGACTATATTACTCTATTCAGAAAAAAAACTCCAGTATATCTATTGGGCGACTTAAACGCCAATCACCCAAACTTCGGATACAGAAACACCAATACTGTAGGAAGACAACTTCACAACCTAATCACAACTCGAATCATACAACACATTGGACCACACTTTACCACATTTCACAACCAAAACACATCTACAACACCGGACATTATGCTGAGCAATTATCATACTTACCATCATCTCCATGCTAGCCGAGGATCACTAACCACGAGCGACCACCAAATTATAATCACAGAAATAAACTGCTATCCCATTATAATACCAATCCCTGACAGACCGAATTATAAAGCAGCCAACTGGGAAGAATTCCAAAACCACATAACACATACAACCAACAACACACCAGAACATATTACTCTAGAAGAAATAGATAATGAAATTGAAGAATGGTATAACAACATCCAATCAGCTACCAAAGAACACTCCTATGAAAAATCACAAAACACTCACAGGAAAAAAACCCTCTCAAAACACTCAAATAACAATCCAACAATACAACACGTTAAGACAACATGCAAGCATACACGGATGGACAGCAAACCACTATAACAGATACAATAATCTCCAACATAGATTAAAATAAACACTCCAAGAAGAAAGCAACACCAACTGGGCTAATAAACTTGTACAAATTTCCGACGCATACCCCGATTCTCAAACATTCTGGAGAAAGATAAAATCTCTCACTGGCGAACCACCCCCCACAGCACACTACCTTTTAGACCAACAACAAAACAAAATCACTGACATACCACAACAAGAAAGACTACTCAGAGACATCTGGGAAAAAGTACTAAACGAAGAAGAGGAAGATAGCGATGATGAAGATGATAATGTTAACATAGTAAACAACTTCATACAAAACAATTGGCAAAGAACAACCCCCCACCATACCTCAGACCCTTCCAGACTTCAAATTCACTGCCCCCTAACTAGACCCATCACCAATTATGAAGTCATCAAAATCATCATAAAATAAAAAAACACATGTCCAGGTAAAAGCGGTATTAATAAAGTCATAATGTCAAACCTTCCCGAACCCGCCATCACAAAATTCACCTGGATCCTTAACGCATCGCTATCGGCAGGCTATTTCCCAGATGCCTTCAAAAAATCAATTATAAAACTCATTCCAAAACCCGGAAAAACCCCACACCTTCCCACAAATTACCGACCCATTTCTCTTCTGGAAGTCCCTGGAAAGACCTTTGAGAGAATCATTAACACACGCCTCAGAACACACCTCGAATCAAACAATCTTCACTATAAGCATCAATTTGGCTTCAGAAGCCAAAGAGGAACAACACAGGCACTAACACATCCTCATATCTGTACATCTCATGTTCATCCACTAAATTGTAAAATGTGTATTTTCAGCTCATGAGGCTGCCATTCTTTAATAAACCGTTTATTATTATTATTATTATTATTATTAATAACAGAAGAAATAGCAAACAGCAAAGCAGACGGAGGACAATGCCATCTTGTCCTGAGGGACATAACCAAAGCATTTGATAAAGTTAGGCACCAAGGACTAAAACAAAAAAATACTTCAGCTCAACCTTCCCTCTATCACTGAGAAACTCCTATGCGATTTTCTCAATGATAGAGAGGCAAAGATCAAAATAGGTTCATTCATCGGAGACAGCTTTGTCACCACTTGCGGCGTCCCTCAGGGAAGTGTCTTGTCCCCAACACTATTCACAATATACACACGTGACACCCCAGAATCTCTCACAGGTCTAAACATCAGCTATGCCGACGACATCACCCAAATAATCAGTTATGAGGGGAAGTCCAAGCATCTGATGAACTCCAGAACCAGAAGAGAAGTCGAAAGAGTCAACAACTTTGAAAAACAGTGGAAGATCAAAACAAACACTAATAAATTCACAGTCATTCCTCTCGGATCTAAGAGAAACGAGGACCTTGTCATTGATGAAGAACTAATACAGTTCCAACCCAACGGCAAGGCCCTCGGCCTAAAAAATGCAAACACTAGCTACATATCAAACGTCAGTGAGAGAAAAGGCAAAGAAATCCACGCCCTCAGAAAAACTCTTTAGACTAAGAAACTTAGAAACGAGAATAAAACTCCATCTAATAAAAGCACTAGTACTTCCAATCTTAGAATACCCCCCAATCCCCACCATTGCCTTAAGCAAAACTCAGATAAAACCTGAGATTCGCAACCAACACACGCTACCCTTACGCTCAAGAACTTCACCAGGCAAATGGCCTTCTCCCACTTAATATAAAATTATATTACCAAGCCAAAAAGATATGGCAGACCATAGAAGCCATAGACGAAAACACATACATCACAATAATAGACAAAAGACAACACATAAGACACTTTAACAGAAACTTTAGCTTAGCTACAAATGCAACTAAATAAATGCAGGAACTTACAGCACTGTCACCAGCTAGGACCATAAGTCCTCAAACCTGCAATTACCACAGCTTAAGCCCATCTTGCAACATGGGCACAGAATAGGTTTAGCAAACAGCCCTCAACACCATTGTATTTTGCCATAGAAAATTATATATCACAGATTAGATTTAGCAAACAGCCCTCAGCACCATTGTATTTTGCCATAGAAAATTATATATCACAGATTAGATTTAGCAAACAGCCCTCAGCACCATTGTATTTTGCCACAGAAAAATTATATTGTAAAATTATGTGAACAATAAACAAACAAAAACAGCAAGGTGGCCGGCCCACCAACTTTACTCTTCCACTGTATTTCATCTTTCCTACTTTCTCTTCCACCCACCCACTCTGTGGTGCCTCTCTCTCCCCCCCCCCCCCCCCACCCCCCATACTTTTTTTGTTTTTGTTTTTGTTTTTTTAATCATTCTATCCTTACTTGATAATCCTGGTTGTCCAGTGAAACGCGTCGTATATCCTGTATCATCATGACTGTACAGTTTGCCGCACATATTCCATTTCTCAACCATCCCAGTAAATCGTAACTTGGCAGAGCCGCACCCACCTCCCCAACCCCCCTCCCTCGCTCCACCTCCTACCAATAGTGGAAGGGAAGGAGGGGGAGCGAGGGAGGGGGGTTGGGGAAGTGGGTGCACGATCCCAACAGAATAGAATATGTGCGGCAAACTCTACATTAATGTAACCCTGTACCACCATGAATTTTGCTAATCTCATTCATCTACTTCCTGCCACCCAGCGGAAACTCATCAGAGAAACTTTGAATAATAAAATTTCCAACGCAGAAATTGCCATTTCTTTCAACCTCGTATGTATTAAAGAACATTTATTACCTGGCTTTACTAACACACATATATATATATATATATATATATATATATATATATATATATATATATATATATATAATCAAATGAATACACTCATCCCCCCTTTAAGGGGAGGTTTTTAGGTTGTTCCCTAGACCTCTATCAAGCTAAAAACTACACCCCCTAGATCCCCTTTCAAGATAAATTTGTACATTTTTCGGTAGAAAAATGTCCCGGCCGAAGGCCGGTTCCTCTTAAATTACAGGCTCGCTATCGCTCGCC
Source organism: Paralithodes platypus (assembly GCA_032716605.1). Lineage (NCBI taxonomy): Eukaryota > Metazoa > Arthropoda > Malacostraca > Decapoda > Lithodidae > Paralithodes > Paralithodes platypus. The sequence goes on from CM064563.1 coordinate 19,443,229, forward strand.
AGGAAAAAATCGACACCTAAATTGCACGAACGGTTTTAAAATTGACAGAAATTGGGCGAAAGTTCTTAAGATCGCCTAACTTATCTCCAAATGTTATAAGCATTGGGGCTAAACATGAGGGAGAAGGAGGTCCCGAAAAAAATCCCTCAAGTGGAAATCTCCCCTTAAACATATCAAGAGTTTCACAAAGGCCTGGAGACAAAGTGAAAGATATCGAATATTACAAATAATAAAACTCTTCCAATATGTCCATGTACTTCAAAATACCCAAGACCTTTTCCGAGCCCCCGAGTCACCAGTGTTCAGCATATGGGTTTAAGGGGGAGGTAGTCGCTTTTCCGAGCCCCCGAGTCACCAGTGTTCAGCATATGGGTATAAGAGGGAGGTAGTCGCTTTTCCGAGCCCCCGAGTCACCAGTGTTCAGCATATGGGTATAAGAGGGAGGTAGTCGCTTTTTCTGGACCCCCTTAATTCTCCCTCATGTTTAGCAATATTTGTTTTGCAATTATTAGACGTTCGTTCCGCTAGCTTGGCGATTTTGAGACCTTTTGCCTCATTTCTTTGTCAGTATTAAAACCTTTCGTGCTATTTAGGTGTTGATTTTTTCCTGGCGAGCGATAGCGAGCCTGTAACTTTAGAAGGAACCGTCCTTTGGCCGGTGTGTTTCTTTTAAGCTTGATGAAGATCTATCGAGAACACTCAAACAAATAAATAAACGGTACGGTCGCGCTAATAAGTAATGTCCCAGCTGTCATTACGTTTGGCTTGATCTGTGCTGTATTAAGGGGACACTGGCCGTTTGTTTGGTCTATTAATTAATGTATTCATATATTTTTTTAGTTTCCTCCCTAGACCTCCATCAAGCTTAGAAAAACACCCCCTAGAAGCCTCTTCAAGATAAATTTGTCCATTTTTCGGTAGATAAATGTTCCGGCCGAAGGCCGCTTCCTCTTAAACTTGAAGGCTCGCTATCACTCGCCAGGAAATAAGCGACACCTAAATGGCACGAAAGGTCTTAAAATTGACAACGAAATGGGGCGAAAGGTGTTAAAAATCACCAAACTAATGGGCCGAATATCTTATAATCTCAAAACTAGTGGGGCTAAACATTAGGGAGAAGGGGGTCCAGAAAAACGGTCTGCTTCCCCTTAATGTCTGTCAGATGTTGAATAGGGTGGGTAAGTGTAGGGACATGTTTGTATATTTCACTCGATATGCAGAAATGAAGCTTAGATATTGCTGATACCAATTATTGATCAAAACATACTTGGTGCCGAGACATGACTTATTAGCGCGACTGTAATTATTCTGGACCATAGAACGACGATGTTTGATATGCGATACAAACGATAGGTAGCGCCAACGAACTTGGCAATACTCTTGATCCCTGACTTCTTCGTAACTCAACAGGGACTAGAGCAAACTGGCTGTAAATATCCACACCTATTACCTGGTGGACTCTTCCCAAATAAGAGGCATTTCAGTCCGATTGCTTTCATTCTCTTTGAGGTTTAAGAAGTTAAGGGTTCAAGATGTTTGTCAAGTTCGTTGGCGTTACCTATAACTATTTATGCTCTGCTAATATTACAGCGGCCGATATCCTCAACCTGAGGGAAACCGAAGGAGAGGTGGAAGGATGGAGTGAAGAAGTATATGGATGAAGGCGGTGCTGGATGGGAGGAGGGGCGTCGACTGACTGGGGACATAGGTGCATGGGGGCGTTTCGTTCGTGGCCACCCCTTCGGGGATCACGGCGTCAGGCAATAGATAGATAGATAGATTATGATATACAAACCATGAGACTTGATAACATTATTCGCATTATCCTCATAACATTTACTTAAGGGCAGGTTTTTAGTGTGTTTCCTAGACTTCCATCAAGCTTAAAATTACACCCCCTTGACCCCCTTTCAAGATAAATTTGTACATTTTTCGGTAGAAAAATGTCCCGGCCGAAGGCCGATTCCTCTTAAATTGCAGGCTCGCTATCGCTCGCCAGGAAAAATTCGACACCTAAATGGGACGAAAGTTCTTAAAAGTGACATAAATTGGGTGAAAGTTCTTAAAATCGCCAAACTAATGGGGCGAACGTCTTAAAATCTCAAAAGCAATGGGGCTAAACATGAGCGAGAAGGGGGTAAAGAAAAAAAACCTTAAGTGGAAATCTCCCCTTAATGTATATGGAGGTTTGGTTTCACAACGGCTGGAGAGAGAGAGAGAGAGAGAGAGAGAGAGAGAGAGAGAGAGAGAGAGAGAGAGAGAGAGAGAGAGAGAGAGAGAGAGAGAGAGAGAGAGAGAGAGAACTAGGCCAAACAAGGCAGAACGTTCTAGAAACATGAGAGTTTAGTTCGTAAAATTTCAAGAAAACTTAACAAAGTCTGACAACTTAATTAGTTTGAATACATTACGAGCCACGCACACACACACACACACACACACACACACACACACACACACACACACACACACACACACACACACACACACACACACGGGAGCATTCACACACGAACACATACAAAATTATATGTGTGTAATTCTTTGGTTTTGTTCAAGGCTATATATAATATATAATATTTATGCACTGTAAATTGAACTTGCACTCTAATTGTGTACTACATAACATCCTTTTGTAAACACGACCATCTACTCGATTATAAAGTAAGCATTGTACCCAAACGTGCGATCTTTTCATGATATAGGCCTACCGTCTATTATTATAATAATACTAATAATTATTATTATTATTTGTAGTAGAAGTAGTTGTAATAGTAGTAGTAGTAGTAGTAATAGTAGTAGTAGTAGTAGTAGTAGTAATAGTAGTAGTAGTAGTAGTAGTAGTAGTAGTAGTAGTAATAGTAGTAGTGGAGGTGGTGATGGTAGTAGTAGTAACATGAAATGTATGAAAAATATTAAATAAAAATCAATGTAGTAGTAGTAATCCACGATGATGAGTCTGAGTGCTTACCCCGGAATAGGAAGTAGCTGAATGATAACGAAGTCAGGCGCTTTGATGACTATTCTGACCTAGTTTAGGGTCCAAAGAGGGGATGCACAGACTGAGTGGTTAATTAAAAAAAAGTAATAGTAGTAATAGTAGTACCATCTGAATTAGTAAGGATATAAATCATTCACATCTCTCTCTCTCTCTCTCTCTCTCTCTCTCTCTCTCTCTCTCTCTCTCTCTCTCTCTCTCTCTTCCATTTGCTGGAAGTTTGGTGAATAAACATCGGAGAATTTGGATGTTTACTCGGACAAAAAAACTAGAGCACTCGACACAGAATTCTCAGAACATTGTTTCCGTCGTAGACCTCATCTTTCCTTAACCCCTTCTGTACCGGCAACGTTTTATCATTATCTAGCTAAATTTAAAAGTGTTTTGTGCAGTTTAAGAAGGATCTATGGTAGTAAAAAGGGTTAAGTGAGACAGTTGGATGCCTGTTAGTCACTGGAGGCTCTTTTTAACCTGAATAAAAGTCTAATAGTAGCCAGAATAAAGTAAAAAAAGATTGTATCGGTAATGAAGGGGTTAACCCCTTCAGGACCAGAGACGTTAGACGATTCTAATCAGCTTAGGAAGGACCTCTAGCAATACTAAGGCTTCAAACCATCTCAACCAACCCTTTGATAACTACCCCAGATCCTTCCTAACCTGCAACATGGCTAGAATACAATATAACACACGTCGCTGGTACTCAAAGGGTTAAAGTTATACATGTTAAACAATGAACACAAATTTAGGTACCGGTATCATGGAAGAATATTTTCGCCACCTTGTTTAACCGTGTATTAGTATTTTTTCAAGGATCTTTTAAAATCATGAATCACTCGATGTTTTTCTAAATATATTTGTTGGTATATTTAGAAGATTTAGTGCGGTTTAAGGGGAGATCTCCACTTGAGGGATTTTTTTCTTGACCCCTTTTCTCCCTCATGTTTAGCCCCATTGCTTTTGATATTATGAAAGGTTTGCCCCATTAGTTTAGCGATTTTAAGAACTTTCACCCCATATTAAGACCTTTCGTGCAATTCAGGTGTCAATTTTATCCTGGCGAGCGATAGCGAGCTTGTAATTCAAGAGGAACCGGCCTTCGGCCGGGACATTTTTCTACCGAAAAATGTACAAATTTATCTTGAAAGGGACTCGAGGGGGTGTAATTTTAAGCTTGATGGAGGTCTAGGGAACAAACTAAATACCTCCCCTTAAGAAAGATCTGTGGTAGTAAGAAGGGTTAAGGGAGGTCATTGCAAGCCTGTTAATTTCTGGAGGCCCATTTTAAGGAGAGATATCCACTTGAGGGACTTTTTTCTGGACCCCTTTCTCTCTCATGTCTAGCCCCATTGCTTTTGAGATTTTAAGATGCTTGCCCCATTAGTTTGGTGATTTTAAGAAGTGTCACCCCATTTATGTCACTTTTAAGACCTTTCGTCCCATTTAGGTGTCGATTTTTTCCTGGCGAGCGATAGCGACCCTGTAATTTAAGAGGAACCGGCCTTCGGCCGGGACATTTTTCTACCGAAAAAAGTACAAATTTATCTTGAAAGGAAATCTAGGGGGAGTAATTTTAAGCTTGATGGAAGTCTAGGGAATCAACTAAAAACCTCCCCTTAAACGGAATAAAATCGTCTAATAGTAGCCAGAGTTGAAAGGACGCCACCGGTACCGGACGGGTTAAAATCCTGAATCACGCTACATTCTCTACTACCGGCGACGTCTTTCTACATAATATATATTGTTGGTATATTTAGAAGATTTTGTGCGGTTTAAGGGGAGATGGGCCGGTTTTCTGGACTACTTTCTCCCTCATGTTTAGCCCCATTAGTTTTCAGATGTTAAGATGCTTGCCCCATTAGTTAGTCGATTTTAAGACCTTTCGCCCCATTTTTTCGTCAATATTTAGACCTTTCGTGCTATTTAGGTGTCGATTTTTTCCCTGGCGAACGATAGTGAGACTGTAATGTTGGAAGAACCGGCCGCATATAGCCCAACTGTATTATGGTTCGGCACCACTGGTGAGAACGGTTCCGCGCGGCCTATTTAATGGCTAACTCAGCTAAACTCGCGCATATTTTACCGTACCGTATGGCGCGGCAAAGAGAAGACAGAATGAGACCACAGTTTTAAATCTTATATATTTTATTAGTTAAAAATAACATATTTACAATAGTATACATATCGTTATATATATATATATATATATATATATATATATATATATATATATATATATATATATGTTAGGTTAGGTTAGGTTAGATTTAAAACTGTGGTCTCATTCTGTCTTCTCTTTGTCGCGCCATACGGTACGGTAAAATATGCGGGAGTTTAGCTGAGTTAGCCATTGAATAGGCCGCGCGGAACCGATCTCACCAGTGGTGCCGAACCATAATACACTTGGGCTATATGCGAACCGGCCTTAGGCCGGAACATTTTTCTACCGAAAAATGTACAAATTAATCTAGAAGGGGGATCTAATGGATGTTTTTTTTAATTTGATGGAGGTCTAGGGAGGAAACTAAGAACATCATGAAAAGATCAATAAAAAGGCAAATAAACGGCCCATCTCCCCTTCAGAAGGACCTGAGGTACTAAAGAGGGTTAAGTGAGATAGTTCCAAGCCTGGTAATGGCTGGAGGTCCTTTATAAACTGAATATAATCGTCTAATAGTAGCCAGAATAAAGTTAAAATGACGTCGCCGGTACCGAAGGGGTTAATATCGCCAATATTAACAAGACGGTAGTGCGAGGTCCTCATCAACCTTAATAAGGGGAGACTGGCCGTTTGTTTGGTCTATTAATTCATTTATTCATATATATTTTTTAATTTCCTCCCTAGACCTCCATCAAGCTTAGAAAATCACCCCCTAGACCTAGACCCCTATTCAAGATAAATTTGTACATTTTTCGGTAGAAAAATGTCCCGGCCGAATGCCATTTCCTCTTACAATTACAGGCTCGCTATCGCTCGCCAGAACAAAATCGACACCTAAATGGCACGATAGGTCTTAAAATGTATAACGAAATGGGACGAAAGGTCTTAAAATCGCCAAACAAATAGGCCGAATGTCTAAAAATCTAAACTATAATGAGACTAAACACGAGGGAGAAGGGGGACCAGAAAAACGACCGCCTCCCCTTAACTTCATTCAGCTATATATATTTGGCCGATTTTGTGTAGCCTAAGAAGGGTCTGTGAGGTAGTATAAAGGGTCAAGTGAGATAGTTCGAAGCCTGTTAATGGCTGGAGATCCCTTCTTTAACCCTTTCACGTGTTTATGACGCAGAGGTTGCCAGATTAGCAATAAGAAATAGAGTTCTCTCACTCTTATAATTACCTCTCGGAAATTAGTTTTCTGCCCACAGCTAACTCAAAGACAATTGCAGAGGTTGAAGTAACTAAACTAAAGGTTTCTAAATACCCCTGAAGGTAACAAAGGCTTTAAAGTATCCCCAATAGGCTCAACACAGCTAACTCAAAGACAACTGTAGAGGTTGAAGTAACTAAACTAAAGGTTTCTAAATACCCCTGATGGTAACAAAGGCTTTAAAGTATCCCCAAATAGGCTCAACACAGCTAACTCAAAGACAACTGCAGAGGTTGAAGTAACTAAACTAAAGGTTTCTAAATACCCTGATGGTAACAAAGGCTTTAAAGTATCCCTAATAGGCTCAACACAGCTAACTCAAAGACAACTGCAGAGGTTGAAGTAACTAAACTAAAGGTTTCTAAATACCCCTGATGGTAACAAAGGCTTTAAAGTATCCCCAATAGGCTCAACACAGCTAACTCAAAGACAACTGCAGAGGTTGAAGTAACTAAACTAAAGGTTTCTAAATACCCCTGATGGTAACAAAGGCTTTAAAGTATCCCCAATAGGCTCAACACAGCTAACTCAAAGACAACTGCAGAGGTTGAAGTAACTAAACTAAAGGTTTCTAAATACCCTGATGGTAACAAAGGCTTTAAAGTATCCCCAATAGGCTCAACACAGCTAACTCAAAGACAACTGCAGAGGTTGAAGTAACTAAACTAAAGGTTTCTAAATACCCCTGATGGTAACAAAAGGCTTTAAAGTATCCCCAATAGGCTCAACACAGCTAACTCAAAGACAACTGCAGAGGTTGAAGTAACTAAACTAAAGGTTTCTAAATACCCCTGATGGTAACAAAGGCTTTAAAGTATCCCCAATAGGCTCAACACAGCTAACTCAAAGACAACTGCAGAGGTTGAAGTAACTAAACTAAAGGTTTCTAAATACCCCTGATGGTAACAAAGGCTTTAAAGTATCCCTAATAGGCTCAAAATTGCGTCAAGAACGTGAGAGGGTTAACCCTTTGAGTACCAGCGACGTGTTATATTTCATGCTAGCTATATTTAGATGATATTATGCAGCTTAGGAAGGATCTGTGGTAGTTAAAATAGTTGGTTGAGATGGCTTGAAATCATATTAAGGGGAGGTTTTTAGTGTGTTTCCTAGACCTCCGTCAAGCTTAAAATTACACCCCCTTGAGTCCCTTTCAAGATATATTTGTACATTTTTCGGTAGAAAAATGTCCCGGCTGAAGGCCGGTTCCTCTTAAATAACAGGCTCGCTATCGCTCGCCAGGATAAAATTGACACCTGAATGGCACGAAAGGTCTTAATATGGGGTGAAAGTTCTTAAAATCGCTAAACTAATGGGGCAAACGTTTCATAATATCAAAAGCAATGAGGCTAAACATGAGGGAGAAAGAGGTCAAGAAAAAAATCCCTCAAGTGGAGATCTCGCCTTAAGGTAGAGGTCTTCCTAAACTGAATAAAATCGCCTAATATTTGCCAGAATGTGATGACAAGGACGTCCTTGGTACTCAAAGGGTTAACTGAATAAATTCGACTAATAGTAGCCAAAATAAAGTTTAGAAAGACGCCGCCGGTACAGAAGGGGTTAAGGGGGTAGTACTCGCTTTTTATGGACCCCCTTCTCCCTCATGTTTAGCTTTTTAGTTCTGAGGTTTTAAGACGCTCGTTCCGTTAGTCCTGGCGAGCGATAGCGAGCGGAGCCTGTAATTTAAAGAGGAATCGGCCTTCGGCCGGGACATTTTTCTACCGAAAAATGTAAAAATTTATTTTGCAGGGGTATCTAGGGGGTGTTTTTCTAAGCTTGGTGGAGGTCTAGCGAGGAAACTAAAAATAAATGAATAAATTGATTACAAGAAAAAGAAAAAACGAAAAAAGAAAAAAAAATATATATATATATATATATATACCGTATATATATATACCCGGTATATATAGTTACCGGTATATATATAAATAAAAAAATAAAAATATAAAATAAAATAGCCACCAGCCCCTTTTAAGTTGCATTTGAAAACCGCGAGCTTTTAATTAATCGCCCCAAGGTCATATCTGTGTAATTCGCATCGATCATGAGCAACGGGTAATGAGCAGGTTAATAATGATGTCTGATTAATTCTGAGGAGTAGGTAGGGAGGATGGGGGGAGGCTAGACATGTGAATTAATTAACCCCCTTCTCCCTCATGTTTAATCCCATTAATTTTCATAATTTAAGAAGTTCGGACCATTAGTTTGGCGATTGTAAGACCTTTCGTCCCATTTCGTTGTTAATTTTAAGACCTTTTGTGCCATTTAGGTGTCGATTTTTTCCAGGCGAGCGATAGCGAGCCTGACATTTTCCCACCGAAAAATTTACAAATTTATCTAGAGGGTGTTTTTTTAAGCTTGATGGAGGTCTAGCGAGGAAACTACGAAATAAAGGAATATATGAATTAATAGACCAAAAAAACGGCCCATCTCCTTAAAATCATCACGGCAAACAGATTTTTTTTACGCAACTGTGCAGCGTAAGGCGTATGTCGCGATTTATGGTCTTCACTGTACATTCGACCAAAAAACAATCTTTACACTGGTGAGCTGTACATAATCTAGTGTGAACGGAATGAATCGGGTGAAACATACGTCTGTGAGGTATTATCACAAGATTTCGACCCACTTCCAGAATGTTTAGAGCGTTAGTATTTTTTTTTTTTTTTTTGGTCGAGTGTACATATGTCCATAGAAGCACAAATGTAAACAACCTCTTTATAGTAATATCTTCAGACTTTATAATTTCCGAGTCAGTGAACTTTTTAATAAGGGAGCCCACCTCGCTTTTGTTTTTCTTTCACTCCCTCTCTCTTTGGCTTGTATCCTTTCGGCCCCATGCAGCCTACAGTTTTAAGACGTTTACCCCCATCCAGGTGTCAATATTTTCCTGGCGAGCGGTAGCGAGCCAGCATATATATATATTGTTTTGTTTTGACAGCAAGCTAAATTTGTACATTTTTCGATAGAAAAATGTCTCCGGCGAAGGAGATTTTTCCATACAATTTTTCCATACAATGCTGGCTCACTATCGCTCGCCAGGAAGAAATCGACACCTGGATGAGGATAAACGTCTTAAAACAGTTGGCTGAATGGGGCCGAATGGATACAAGCCCAGAGAAAGAAAGAAAAGGAGAGAAAGATAAAAAAACAAAAAGCCGGTGACCCCCCTTAATAACAATACAATACCGGGTTTATTATGAAAGATCTACACTATATTGGGTCCTGGGGCCATATGAGAGAGAGAGAGAGAGAGAGAGAGAGAGAGAGAGAGAGATATTTACATAGATACACTGACCACACAGACCTTACGATCCCAGCGAGGTGGTCAGGACGTAATTCTAGTCGAGATAGCTAACCCGAGAGTAAATTACAGTGGAAGGAATGGATAGCAAAGAAGAAGAGGAGAGAGAGGGAGAGAGAGAGAGATTTACATAGATACACTGACCACACAGACCTTACGATCCCAGCGAGGTGGTGAGGACGTAATTCTAGTAGAGATAGCTAACCCGAGAGTAAAGTACAGTGGAAGGAAAGGATAGCAAAGAAGAAGAAGAAGAGAGAGAGAGAGAGAGAGAGAGAGAGAGAGAGAGAGAGAGAGAGAGAGAGAGAGATAGAGATAGAGATAGAGATAGAGAGAGAGAGAGAGAGAGAGAGAGAGAGAGAGAGAGAAATTTAATATTGGTGTTGGTATCCGGGCGGCAGAGAAAAGCTGTGAATAAAATCTTAAGGGGGGATGGGCCGTTTTTCTGGACCACTTTCTCCCTCATGTTTAGCCCTATTAGTTTTCAGATGTTAAGATGTTTGCCCCATTAGTTAGTCAATTATAAAACCTTTCGCCCCATTTCTTCGTCAATATTTAGACCTTTCGTGCTATTTAGGTATCGATTTTTTCCCTGGCGAACGATAGTGAGCCTGTAATGTTGAAAGAACCGGCCTTCGGCTGGGATTTTTTTTACCGAAAATGTACAAATTAATCTAGAAGGGGGATTTAATGTGTGTTTTTTTGTTTTTTTAATTTGATGGAGGTCTAGGGAGGAAACTAGAAAAATAAACGAATACATGCAAAAATCGCCCAAAAAATGAACCATCCCCCCTTAACCCTTTGAGTACCAGCGACGTGGGTTATACTGTACCCTAGCCATAATTAGACGATATTATGCAGCTTAGGAAGGATCTGTGGTAGTTGACCCGTAAAGTACCGGTGACTTTTTGTGTCTTTCTATTCTGGCAACTATTAGAAGAGTTTATTCAGCTTAGGAAGGACCTCAGGCAATAATAAGGCTTCAAACTATCTCAACCCACCCTTTTAACTACCACAGAGCCTTCCTAAGCTGCAAACTATCGTCTAATTATAGCTAGAATACAAGAAAACACACGTCGCTGGTATTCAAAGGGTTAAAGGGGTTGGTTGAGATAGTTTGAACTCTTATTATGGCTAGAGATCCTTCCGAAGCTGGATATAATCGGTACTGAACGGGTTAATATTGGCGTGGGTGGTAAAGTGCTACCGATTTATGGGGGGGTCACCGTTTTTTTAAAAATCTTTCTCTCCTTTTTTCTCTTTCCCTGGCTTGTATCCTTTCGGCCCCATTCAGCCAACTGTTTTTAAGACGTTTATCCCCATCCAGGTGTGTCGATTTCTTCCTGGCGAGCGATAGCGAGCCAGCATTGTATGGAGAAATCCGGTTTCGCCGGAAACTTTTTTTATCAACAAATTTACAAATTTAGCTTGCTGTTAAAACAAATATATATATATATATGCTGGCTCGCTACCGCTCGCCAGGAAAATATTGACACCTGGATGGAGGTAAACGTCTTAAAATAGTAGGCTGAATGGGGCCAAATGGATACAAGCCAAAGAGAGAGGGAGAAAAAGAGAACACAAAAGGCGAGGTGGGCTCCCTTAACTGGTTCAGTACCGGTAACAACGTCGTTCGTGTGTTATATGTGCTGGCAACTATTAGAAGATTTTGTGTAAGTTTAGGAAGGATCTCTAACCAATAAAAGGCTATATATACAGACTATTACAATCTATCCTTTTAGCTACCACCTATCCTTTTAGCTACCACCTATCCTTTTAGCTACCACCTATCCTTTTAGCTACCACCTATCCTTTTAGCTACCACCTATCCTTTTAGCTACCACCTATCCTTTTAGCTACCACCTATCCTTTTAGCTACCACCAATCCTTTTAGCTACCACCAATCCTTTTAGCTACCACCAATCCTTTTAGCTACCACCTATCCTTTTAGCTACCACCAATCCTTTTAGCTACCACCTATCCTTTTAGCTACCACCAATCCTTTTAGCTACCACCAATCCTTTTAGCTACCACCTATCCTTTTAGCTACCACCTATCCTTTTAGCTACCACCAATCCTTTTAGCTACCACCAATCCTTTTAGCTACCACCTATCCTTTTAGCTACCACCTATCCTTTTAGCTACCACCAATCCTTTTAGCTACCACCTATCCTTTTAGCTACCACCTATCCTTTTAGCTACCACCTATCCTTTTAGCTACCACCTATCCTTTTAGCTACCACCTATCCTTTTAGCTACCACCTATCCTTTTAGCTACCACCTATCCTTTTAGCTACCACCTATCCTTTTAGCTACCACCTATCCTTTTAGCTACCACCTATCCTTTTAGCTACCACCTATCCTTTTAGCTACCACCAATCCTTTTAGCTACCACCTATCCTTTTAGCTACCACCTATCCTTTTAGCTACCACCTATCCTTTTAGCTACCACCTATCCTTTTAGCTACCACCTATCCTTTTAGCTACCACCTATCCTTTTAGCTACCATCTATCCTTTTAGCTACCACCTATCCTTTTAGCTACCACCTATCCTTTTTACTTTTGTATAAGTTTAGGAAGGATCTGTAACCATTAAGGGGAGGTATTTAGTTTGTTCCCTAGACCTCCATCAAGCTTAAAATTACACCCCCTTCAGTCTCTTTCAAGATAAATTTGTACATTTTTCGGTAGAAAAATGTCCCGGCCGAAGGCCGGTTCCTCTTAAATTACAGGCCCGCTATCGCTCGCCAGGATAAAATCGACACCTGAATGGCACGAAAGGTCTTAATATGGGGTGAAAGTTCTTAAAATCGCTAAACTAATGGGGCAAACGTTTTATAATATCAAAAGCAATGGGGCTAAACATGAGGGAGAAAGGGGTCAAGAAAAAAAATCCTCAAGTGGAGATCTCCCCTTAAAAGGCTACAGACTTTCAATTAATCCATTTAGCTAGCACCTTTTTTTTTTTTTTTTTTTTTTTTTTACAAGTTTAGGAAGGATCTCTAACCCTTAACCCCTTCTGTACCGACTACGTCCTTTGACCTTTATTCTGGCTACTATTAGACGATGTTATGCAATTGCAAAACGGTCTCCAGCAATTAAAAGGCTTCGAACCATCTCGCGTAACCCTTTTTGCCACCCCAGATCCTTCCTAAGCTTCACAAAATCGTCTAAATATAGCTACAATATAATTAAAAAGACGTCGCCGGTACAGATGGAGTTAAGGGGAGGTTTTTAGTTTGGTCCCTAGATATCCTTCAAGCTTAAGATTACACCCCCTTGAGCCCCTTTCAAGATAAATTTGTACATTTTTCGGTAGAAAAATGTCCCGGCTGAAAGCTGGTTCCTTTTAAATTACAGGCTCGCTATCGCTCGCCAGGATAAAATCGACACCTAAATGGCACGAAAGGTCTTAAAATTGACAGAAATGGGTTGAAAGTTCATAAAATCGTCAAAATAATGGGGGCAAACGTCTGAAAATTAGAAAAAAACAATGGGGATAAACATGAGGGAGAAAGGAGTCAAGGAAAAAAATCCCTCAAGTGGAAATCTCCCCTTAAAAGGCTACTATACAGACTATTGCAACCCATCCTTTTAACTACCACCGATCCTTTCCAAGTTGAATAAAATCGTCTAACAGTTGCCAGAATATGATTAAAAAAGAACGTCACCGGTACTGAAGGGGTGAAGGGGGTAGTGCTTGTTTTGTGTTCCATATGGTTTTTTATTTATTTATTTTCGAGTTTCCTTGCTAGACCTCTATCAATCTTTAAAAAAAAAAAAAAAAAAAAAAAAAAAAAAAAAAAAAAAAAAATAGACCCCCCCTTTCAAGATATGTTTGTAAATTTTTCGGTAGAAAAATGTCCCGGTCGAAAGCCGATTCCTTCTAAAAAATACAGGCTCGATATAGTTCGCCTGGGAAAAATCGACACTTAAATAACACGAAAGGTCTTGACATTACAATGAAATGAGGCGAAAGGTCTAAAAATCGCCAAACTAACGGACGTATTCAAATGTCAAAACTAATATGCTAAACATGAGGGAGAAGAGAGTCCATAAAAAGCGACTACCTCCCCCTCAACCACCCGTTGTGTCACACGACGCATATTAACAGTTCTCCTGGCTAATATTAGACGATTTTCTTGAGTTTACAAGGAGCATATATATATATATATATATATATATATATATATATATATATATAACGATACGAGAGAAAGAGAGGGAGAGTGTGTGTTTGTGTGTGTGTGCGTAAGCCTATGTAACAGGTACAAGATAAACGGTCGTGATCCCGTAAAGGTATGTAAACATGGTGATAAGTGCAAATACCTACACCCACCTATATGTAATGGTTCAGAAAGGAGGAGAGAGTGTTTAAACTTGGAGTGCAAAAGACTTCATTTGAAGGGCACTCGTCGATATCCATCTGACCAGTGTAGAGAACAGCAACAAACAACCACTTACCCACCACCACCACCACCTTCTCGTTCAGCCATTCCTGCACCAAATCCCCAAACACAGAGTGCGTGGTTAAATAGACCTCAACGAACACAAGATACGTGGGTAAATCAATCTCCACAAAATGATACCACGGTACATTTTTTAGTGCAACAGATGCAGCAAATGCAAAAAGTGCAACAACAAATAATGCAGGCACTGAAAATCCATCCGACTCAGTGGTGCATCCCTCCATCACAGGAACTACAGTAACAAGGAAAGAAGTAAACAGCAGCACCCTACACACACTAATTTCATTCAATATAGCAGGCCTATTACCTTACAAATTCAAAGGCAAAGTAAAGCTGCTTGCAGAAATAGCACAAGTAGATAATGCACTCATACTCTCCCTAACAGAATCGCATCTTACTCAAAGTATAAGAGAAGCTGAAATAGATATAGAAAATTACACCTTCAGAACTGATAGATCTGGTCATAGGAAAAAAGGGGGTATTATCACTTACGTTAAAAATCACCTTGCAGCTCTCACTAACGTTCTATTATCAGAATCTAATTCCTATACAGAGGTCCAGGTACTAAACATTACAGACATTAATATGATCTACATCACTATATATAGACCCCCAGCATGTCCAACTAATAAGTTTATGGATCAACTAACAAAAATTAAAGATATTTTAGACAATCTACCACCACCCATGCCGACCATTGTGCTCACTGGAGACTTGAATTTCCCGCTAATTAACTGGGATTCAGAAAGTGTCTATGGAGGAGCAGCGGACATGCGAGCTCAAGCAGAAGTACTTATACGTTTTTCAAGAGAGTTTTATCTCAATCAACTCGTCAATATGGCCACAAGAGGTAATAATATACTGGATATTGTAATGACCAACAATGATGAGCTGATCCACAACCTCACAGTAGACAAAACCAACCTGTCGGATCACAATATTATTACAATGGCGACAAACATAGTTACCAACACACAGCATAGAACTCCCAGCCCTGCAGAGCCCATGGCTGTGAACTTCAATCAACTCAACTTTCTCAGTGAATCTATATGCTGGGAAGACCTTAAAAGAGAACTTAGTGAAGTGGATCGGGCCATACAGTTTAAGGAATCTGGTCCCGAGGCCCAATTATAACAAATTACTGGAAATATGCCTCAAAATTTCTGAAAAATATGTACCCCTTAGAAAATCGTCACCACAGAAAAATATACCACGTGATCGTAGGATACTGATGCGCAAGCGAACGAACCTACGCAAGAAGCTGAAGCGTAGTACGAGCATACTAAATAAACAACAAATTGAAGCCAACGTTACCTCCATTGAAGAAAAACTCAAGACTTCAGTAGAAATAGAAAATCGCAGAAAAGAATTCCAAGCCGTGTCCTGCATTAAAACTAACCCAAAATACTTTTACATATAAGTATGCTGCAAACAAATCAAATGTAAGGGTGGGTGTTGGTCCACTGACAGATGCGAACGGCCAAACCAAAAACGAACCTGAGGCGATTGTCGATATACTACGGCTACAGTACGAGGGCGTCTTTAGCCACCCTCGAGGTGATAAAATAATTGACTCACCGACTGACTTCTTCCACAAAGTATCCATGCCAAATCTAACTGACATTAAATTTACCACAAATGATATAGTAAATGCTATAAAGGAAATTGGTATCAATGCAGCAGCAGGCCCGGATCAATTCCCGGCCGCACTTCTCAAGAATTGCGCAGCAGACCTTAGTGCTCCTCTAAAGATTTTTTATAGAAACTCTCTCGACTCTGGAATTATACCACAACAATTAAAATGTGCTAAAATTACACCAGTCCACAAAGGGGGTTCGAGGAAGCAAAAAATTATAGACCTATTGCTTTAACTTCGCATGTCATCAAAATCCTCGAAAAGCTAATAGTTAAAAATATGTCCATATACCTTGAAACAACATAATAAACAAAGACCAGCATGGGTTTCGGGAGCGCCACTCGTGCCTCTCGCAACTGTTAGCTCACCATGACCAAATTATAGAAGGGCTAGAAAATAAAAATGCTATCGACGTGGTCTACCTTGATTTTGCAAAAGCATTTGACAAGGTAGACCACGGCATACTCCTCCACAAGATACGAGACTCAGGAATCTCAGGAAAACTTGGGGTGTGGCTGCACTGTTTCCTCACTGACAGGGAACAAGCTGTCGCGGTTGGTGGTGCAGTGTCCAAGCCATCCATCGTCACTAGTGGGGTGCCACAAGGGTCAGTTCTTGGACCTATACTTTTCTTGCTGCACATATCAGACATAAATAAACATGTCATGCATTCGTCTGTCGCCTCCTTTGCTGACGACACTCGTGTATTAAAGGAAGTGTCTTCTACAACAGATGCTGATTTACTTCAGGCAGATCTCACTACAATTTACTCATGGGCAGAGCAAAACAACATGTCCTTTAATAATAACAAATTTGAACACATGAACTACAGTGCAGACCGAAATATGAATATCCACACATACACAGCAGATGACGGCTCTTGCATTGATAATAATGATTATGTAAAAGATCTTGGTATTACACTCAGTCGAGATGGTACATTTGGAATGCATATAACCAATGTGGCAAAGAATGCTCGTAACCAAGCTGGATGGATCCTACGAACCTTCCGAACACGTGACATGATCCCCATGCTGACGCTCTACAAGTCACTGGTCATTCCACAGTTGGAATATTGCTGTCAGCTATGGAGCCCATGGAAGGTGGGAGAGAAGCAATTACTCGAAGCAGTTCAACGCTCATTCACCAATAAAATCTCTGCCGTCCAACACCTAGACTACTGGGGGAGGTTGGAAACTCTCAAGCTTTTCCCATTAGAAAGACGCAGGGACAGATATGCCATCTTATATGTCTACAAAATATTGATTGGCATCACAACCAACAACCTTAATATAGGTTTTCACATCCATCAACGACTGGGCCGTCTCTGCCACATACAGCGGGTACACCCCAGAGCAGCCACCAGAGTTAAGACGCTCAAGGAGAACGCCTTTGCGACACAAGGACCTCTTCTCTTTAACGCCCTACCCAGATATCTGCGTGACTCAACTGAACCAAGTCTCGAGAAATTTAAAAATCAACTGGACAAATTTCTCTGGACACTACCTGATCAACCCAAACTTCCCCACTACCACCTCCGCGCCGCTAGCAACAGCATCATGGACCAGCTGGCGCAGAGACGGGCAGATGGAATGTACTAGTGGTGGCGCATCAGCGTGACCACGGGCGGACAACACTGCCTGCAACTACTACCTACAGGACCTACAGGTGTGTGTGTGTGTGTGTGTGTGTGTGTGGGTGTGTGTGTATGAGAGAGAGAGAGTGAACATAGGTATAAAAACCCAAGACAAGCCACTGCAGGAAAAACATAGCTAATTGAGACAAAGCAGCAAACGAGCAGCCCAGCAGTGTAAATACTCTGGACCACCAACACAAACAGAAGAAGAAGAAGGAGAAGATGGAGAAGATAAATAAGACACGAGAAATACAAGGGATACAGATCACCTAATTTGTTTGTGTATGTGTGTGTACCGATGTATGTTTGTGTAGCCGTGTGTATGTGTATGTAGCTGTGTATGTGTGTGTATGTATGTGTGTAGCTGTGTATGTGTGTGTGTAGCTGTGTATGTATGTAGCTGTATATGTGTGTAGCTGTGTATGTGTAGCTGTGCATGTGTGTGTAGCTATGTGTGTGTGTGTGTGTGTAGCTGTGTATGTGTGTGTAGCTGTGTATGTGTGTGTAGCTGTTTATGTGTGTGTAGCTGTGTATGTGTGTAGCTGTTTATGTGTGTGTAGCTGTCTATGTGTGTGTAGCTGTTTATGTGTGTGTAGCTGTTTATGTGTGTGTAGCTGTTTATGTGTGTGTAGCTGTTTATGTGTGTGTAGCTGTGTATGTGTGTGTAGCTGTGTATGTGTGTGTAGCTGTTTATGTGTGTGTAGCTGTTTGTGTGTGTGTAGCTGTTTATGTGTGTGTAGCTGTTTATGTGTGTGTAGCTGTGTATGTGTATAGCTGTGTATGTGTGTGTAGCTGTGTATGTGTATGTGTGTGTACCTGTGTGTGTAGCTGTGTATGTGTGTGTATGTGTAGCTGTGTGTGTATGTGTAGCTGTGTGTGTAGCTGTGTATGTGTGTGTATCTGTGTGTGTGTGTGTGTGTGTATGTGTGTGTAGCTGTAAGTATGTGTGTAGCTGTGTGTGTGTGTGTGTGTAACTGTGTATGTGTGTGTAGCTGTGTATATGTGTGTAGCTGTGTATATGTGTGTAGCTGTGTATGTGTGTGTATCTGTGTATGTGTATAGCTGTGTATGTGTGTGTAGCTGTGTATGTATGTGTGTAGCTGTGTATGTGTGTGTGTAGCTGTGTATGTGTGTGTAGCTGTAAGTATGTGTGTAGTTGTGTGTATGTGTGTGGACCTGTGTATGTGTGTGTAGCTGTGTATGTGTGTGTAGCTGTGTATGTGTGTGTAGCTGTGTATGTGTGTGTAGCTGTGTATGTGTTTGTAGCTGTGTATGTGTGTAGCTGTGTATGAGTGTGTAGCTGTGTATGTAGCTGTGCATGTGTGTGTACCTGTGTATGTTGTAGCTGTGCGTGTGTGTGTAGCTGTGTATGTGTTTGTAGCTGTGTATGTATGTGTGTAGCTTTGTGTGTGTGTGTATTTGTGTATATGTGTATGTAGCTGTTTATGTGTGTATGTAGCTGTGTATGTGTGTGTGTTTGTAGCTGTGTAGTGTGTGTGGATCTGTGTACGTGTGTGGAGCTGTGTAGTTGTGTGTGTGCGTGTAGCTGTGTGTGTAGTTATAGAACCGTCCATTGATCATGTACATTAAAACGGTATACATAACCGTTTACCCAATTTAAGCATACGCCTTGTTAGGATTTATTGTGAAAGTTATTGGTTGGATAAAAAAAAAAAAAAAAAAAAAAAAAAAAAACTACATGCACATCAGTCATTATTAGATACAATATAAAAATAATCTTTATGATATGGTTAGTTCAACAATTATTAATCACTTAAAGTTAACTATATAAATCATAAATCTATACACCGAATAGCTTAACTCACTATATTATAAATCACACCCCGTTATTAACATTAATCATCAATTACAAACCCCAATGTACTTGAATAAACTAATGAAAGCATATGGCCCTCCCGGGATTCGAACTCGGGACACCACACCCAGAACACAAGCACCTAAACCATAACACCACCAACACAGTTATAAAATAAAGAAAGCCCTCGACACAGTTTCTTTCCAGCAGGCACCTTGTTATAATATGCTGATGCTGCAGGACTGTTCAAAATGAGTATCTGATATTATAAGGTTACCAAATGTCAGGACATATCATGCAATCCTCTCTTCTGAATTTCATCGCCGAATAAACTATTGATTTTAATTATATAACAATTGTATATATTAATTTATATGTGAATTATATATATATATATATATACAGTATATATATATATATATATATATATAACAATTGGAACAATAATTGGAACAAGACCCCACGGGCTTCACTGTTCATTGTAAAGCGGTGAATGTTAAGGCTCTCAGCCTATGCCCGAGAGGAAGTAAGTTGGAATATAGAAAAAAAAAAAAAAAAAAAAAAAAAAAAAAAAAACATATATATATATACATATATATATATATATACATATACATATATATATATATATATATATATATATATATATATATATGAATCTACAGTATATATGAATCGAATAAAATATTAATATAGGATCTCTCAATTAATTCCTTAACCGATTGAATATATATAAGGATAATCTTAAGGGGGCCCACCTCGCTTTTTTCCTCTTTTTCTCCCTCTCTCTTTGGCTTGTATCTATTCGGCCCCATTCAGCCTACTGTTTTAAGACGTTTACTCCCATCCAGATGTCAATATTCTCCTGGCGAGCGGTAGCGAGCCAGCATATATATATATATATATATTTGTTTTGACAGCAAGCTAAATTTGTACATTTTCGATAGAAAAAATTCTCCGGCGAAGCCGGATTTCTCCATACAATGCTGGCTCGCTATCGCTCGCCAGGAAGAAATCGACACCTGGATGGGGATAAGCGTCTTAAAACAGTTGGCTGAATGGGGCCAAATGGATACAAGCCAGAGCAAAAGAGAAAAGGAGAGAAAGATAAAAAGAAGCAGGTGACCGCCCTTAATATCAAGCAATTCCACTTGAGAAAAACCTCATACAACCCACCTGGGATTCGAACCCTTGCCTGTTGATCACAAGGTCCAGGGTTCGAATCCCGGGTGGGTTTATGAGATATATAAGGATAGCCCAAATACGCTGATACCATGAGTGGTTGTATACTGAAAGGGTTAACGAAGGGTATCGCTAGTTCGAAGCCTAGTAATTGCTAGAGGCCCTTTTTAAAACTGAATAAAATCGTCTAATAGTCGCCAAAATAAAGTTTTAAAGAACGGCGCCGGTACAGCAGGGGGTGATTCATCAACTACAAACCCCAATGCACTTGAAAAAACTAATGAAAGCATAATTATGGACCTCCCGGGATTCGAACTCGGAACACGGGGGGATGAATTCTAATAAAATCTAAAATATAAAGCTGCCAGACTACAATTGATCACTTGCGAGTTTCAAGCTATAAGGAAGTGGGAGTCACATACACATTGATATAAACTAGATATAGGTTGTAGGTTTTTGATGGATAAAAGGTATGAATTGGGTTTTGTGTATTTATGAATGTACCTTGACCATATTATAGCTGGTAATTCTGCTAAATATCGATGTCTACAGCTCCGACTTCCTTATAGAACAAAACTCGCAAGTGGTCAATTGCCTGGACACAATTGCCGGAAAAAGCGCTCGTGTGACACCGCCCTTAATACAGAAAACCATATGTGCTGTGTGGCCATATTAAGGGGGGACGGACCGTTTTTTTTTTTTTTTTTTTTTTTTTTTCCCACAGCTCTATTTAATCGATTATATAAAGCTTAGCAAGGATATGTGGTAGCTAAAGGGATGAACTGAGATAGTCTGTGTAGTCTTTTTTTCACGGGTATACGTCCTTCCTAAGCTGAAGAAAATCGTCTAATAGTTCATATTTTTCTTGTTTTTTTTTTCACCAACCAACTTCACTTCTAAACTCAATCAGCGAAATCAACAAATACATGTGGCACTCCCAAGACTCGAACCTAGGACACTCACACCGAACACCAAGATAAGGAACGTCATCACCGGTACGGAATGGTTTAATTAACCCCTTCTGTACCGGTGATTTCATGCAAGTTATATTTAGACGCTTTTGTGCAGTTTAAGAAGGCTCTGTGGTGGTAAAGAGGGTTCCATGTCATCTCAACCAGTAGACCATTTCAACCAGTAGCTCTCAACCAGTGCCAAATTAACGCAGACCAACCAAACCAGTGCCAAAATATAGTACTAACCTAACCTAACCTAACCTAACCGTATTGCTTGATTTGATACTGGTTGAGAGCTACTGGTTGAAATGGTCTACTGGTTGAGTTGACCGGTCACCAGTAAGGAGGGTTAAGGGGGGTCACCTGCCTTTTTTTCTATCCTTTTCTTTCTCTCTCTGGCTTGTATCCATTTGGCCCCATTCAGCCTAATGTTTCAAGACGTTTATCCCCATCAAGGTGTCGATTTCTTCCTGGCGAGCGATAGCGAGCCAGCATTGTATGGAGATATCCGGCTTTGCCGGTGACATTTTTCTATCGACAAATGTACAAATTTAGCCTGCTGTCAAAAACACTTAAAACAAATATGCTGGCTCGATACCGCTCGCCGGGAAAACAATGACACCTGCATGGGGGTAAACGTCTTAAAATAGTAGGCTGAATGGGGCCGAATGGATACAAGGAGAGAAAAAAGCAGGTCACCCCCCTTAAGCAAGATACTTCGAAGCCTGTTACTTGCTGGAGGTCCATCTTAGAGTGAATAAAATCGTCTAATAGTAGCCAGCGGAAAGTTTAACCCTTTGAGTACCAGCTACGTGTCATATATTTTATTATAGCTATATATTAGTACGATATTATGCAGCTTAGGAAGGATCTGTGGTAGTTAAGGGGAGATCTCCACTTGAGGGATTTTTTTCTTGACCCCTTTCTCCCTCATGTTTAGCCCCATTGCTTTTGATATTATAAAACGTTTTCCCCATTAGTTTAGCGATTTTAAGAACTTTCACCCCATATTAAGACCTTTCGTGCAATTCAGGTGTCGATTTAATCCTGGCGAGCGATAGCGAGCCTGTATTTTAAGAGCAACCGGCCTCCGGCCGGGAAATTTTTCTACCGAAAAATGTACAAATTTATCTTGAAAGGGGGTCTAGGGGGTGTAATTTTAAGATTGATGGAATTCTAGGGAACGACCTAAAAACCTCCCTTTAAAAGGGTTGGGGGTTGAGATAGTGTGAAGCCAGCTTAATTAATATTGCCAGAGGTCCTTCCTAAACTGAATAATATCGTACACTGTTTGTTCCCTGGTACTGCAGGTGTTAAAAGAGGTCGCCGGGACTAAATGGATAAAGGGGGTAGAACTCGCTTTTTCTGGACCCCCTTCTCCCTCGTGTTTAGCATATTTGTTTTGAGGTTTTAAGACGTTCGTTCCGTTAGTTTGGCGATTTTGAGACCTTTCGCCCCATTTTGTTGTCAATGTTAAGACCTTTCGTGCCCTTTAGGTGTCGATTTTTTCCTGGCGAGCGAAAGCGAGCCTCTAATTTTAGAAGGAATCGGCCTTCGGCCGGGACACTTTTCTACCGAAAAATTTACAAATGTACTTGAAAAGGGGGTCTAGGGGGTGTTTTTCTAAGCTTGATGGAGGTCTAGCGAGGAAACTCAAAAATAAATAAATAAATATATATATATATATATACCAAAAACCAAGCACTACCCTCTTAACGATGACTAATGGTTCACCATTCATACAGTACCCTGTCCTCAATAAGTCATCACCTTAAGGGGAGG
>CM064563.1:19471372-19585270 GCA_032716605.1 Paralithodes platypus
CAGAAAAACGGGCTGCCTCCCCTTAAGTCAACGAGCAAACTAGCTATTTACCCGGGAACTTCACTGTCTTTGGAATCTGTTTTAACCCCTTCAGTACGATGCTAACTATTAGGAGGGGGGGGGGGGGGGACGCGAGACAGAGCCCGAACAGAAACAACAAAACATTAAAAAAAAAAAAAAAAAAAAAAAAAAAAAAAAAAGTATAACTCGACACACATCTAGGTCGCCCAGAATACGACCCAGAGACCAAGGATCACTAATGGCTTCCAGCACTCCCCCGGTCCCAAACCTCCCGGAGAGGTTTTGGTCTCAGCAGGCAGATACACAGCGAAGTCCACCATCACAATGCCCGACAACCCTTAATTCCCTTCACAACATAAACCGGCTCCCCGGGCCAGGCGTCTGACGGAGTATTATCTAGTCCAACTGGCACCCGACCCCCACTACCTACGACCATGTTATCACTCATTTAGTTACAATCATTTTCCATTCATTCCTATTCATCACCACTTCACTTGCCTGTTCTTCAGTCATCTCTCTATCGTTCAACGCTTTTATTACACCATCTCTCCATCTCCTCCAAATCTATTTCCCCTTGTTTCTGACTCATATATTCTCTTTGTAAGCCTTTCATCTCCCATTCGTTCAACATGTCCATACCATATTTGGCCGATAAGGCTTCCTGTTATCTCAGTCTAATATAGTAATAAATTAAGAAATAAATACAGAAAGAAAGAAAGCAAAACAAAAACAAATCCCCATAAAAACTCACCCGTGTAGCCCAGCTGAAGAAACACCTGTCACTTCCCAAACACGTCAATCCGTAAGGGGGAGATCTGAGCACGGTCCTGGAATACAAAAAATATATATTCGTCATTACATAGGCTAACTGCCAATCACCTGTATCTCTGAATTACTTTGGAAACAGGTGACGTGATCTATTTAAGGGGAGATGGGCCGTTTTTTTAGTCTATAAATTCATATATTCCTTTATTTCTTAGTTTTCTCGCTAGACCTCCATCAAGCTTAGAAAAACATCGCCTAGACCCCCCTTCAAGATAAATTTGTTAATTTTTCGGTAGAAAAATGTCCCGGCCGAAGGCCGATTCTTCTGAAAATTTCAGGCTCGCTATCGCTCGCCACGCAACAATCGACACCTAAATGGCACAAAACGTCTTAAAATTGACAACGAAATGGGGCGAAAGATGCTAAAATCGCCAAACTAATGGGCCGAACGTTTTACAATCTCAAAACTAATGAGGCTTAACACGAGGGAGAATGGGGACCAGAAAAACAGCCCATCTCCCCTTAAACTTGTGATTTAAAATTACACAAGTAAAATTTGTAAGGGTTAGTAGAGGGTTTACTTGTTGGTCCATTTTTTTTTTTTTTTTTTTCATTTATTTATAAAAAAAAATTAGTTTCCTCCCTAGACCTCCATCAAACTTTTTAAAAAAATCCCCAAGATCTCTCTTCTAGATATATTTGTAAATTTTTCGGTAGAAAAATGTCCCGACCGAAGGCCACTCCTTCCTAAATTTCAGGAAAAAAATCGACACCTAAATAACACGATAGGCCTAAGTCTTAATATTGGCAAAGAAATGAGACGAAAGGTCATAAACTCGCCAAACTACTGGCCCGAACGTCTTAACCTGTTCAGTACCAGCGACGGCAGAGAGCCATCAGTAGATAATTCACTCCCCAGTCCGAGCGACGGGTGCCAGCCGTCAGTGATATAATATTACGATCATTGTAACTGGTAGTACCTGGTACCCAGACGTTTGAGCACTGCTCTAAGACCTTGGTAACACTTTTCAGCTTATACCCAAGCCCCACATGCTGGAAGAGGCAGTATTCCTCCATATTTTGAGGTGGGAGGTTGTTATACCTTGCCTCTGAAGCCATTTTGGCCACAATGCATGGGACTGGGGGGGGGGGGGGGGGGGTACATTTATGCTAGTACCCTATGGTGCAGTAGGGCTTGGTGGTGGGCTGGTCTATCAGAGTGAGAGCTGAGCGATCTCTGCCATACCCATAGCTTACTCTGACTGTGTGGTGATGGGCTGGTCTATCAGAGTGAGAACTGAGCGATCTCTGCCATACCCATAGCTTACTCTGACTGTTCCTTTTACATATGTATTTTCTAGATCTCCAATGAAGGCGTCTCTTCCGTGGATTGAACTCCCACGCTACCAAGATGGGAAGCCAAAGCGTCACATTTTTCCCTTGCCCCTCAACTTTCTCATCACAATTGCTGAGGGGCACAGGTGCCCTAGGTGGGGCTTTGGTTTCCCAGGCGTTTCCGCACCCTCCTCAGCTCCCCGCCATGGAGTGGCTTTGGTCACCCAGGCTTTATTGTGGTAGGCAGGGAGGGTTCTGTGGGTTCTGTGGTTCACCAAGAGTGAACCAATTTTCCCAATTTGTTTTCTGTTCAACAAGTAAGCTCTGTAACTCTCTTTCCCTCAATCTGTTTTTCTGGACCCCCTTCTTCATCATGTTTAGCCCTATTAGTTTTGAGACGTTCTTTCCATTAGTTTGGCAATTTTAAGACCTTTCACCCCAAACCTTTGTCAACATAGGAGCTTTCATGCCATTTAGGTATCGATTTTTCTCTGGCGAGCGATAGCAAGCCTGTTATTTTAGGAGGAAGTGGCTTTCGGCCGGGACCCATTTCTACCGAAAAATGTATACAGTTATCTCGAAGGTTGGTGGAGGGGGTTTTTGTTAAGCTTGCTGGAGGTCTAGCGAGGAAACTAAAAACATATATAGGCCTAAACAAATAAATACCAAATAAATGTATAATTAGACCAACAAATACACCAATCCCCCATTTTTTGGTTTTATCTTTCTCTCTTTCCATGGCTTGTATCCATTCGGCCCCATTCAGCCAACTGTTTTAAGACGTTTATTCCCATCCAGGTGTCGATTTCTTCCTGACGAGCGATAGCGAGCCAGCATTGTATGGAGAAATCCGGCTTCGCCGGAGAAATTTTTCTATCGAAAAATGTACAAATTTAGCTTGCTGTCAAACCAAATATATATATATGCTGGCTCGCTACCGCTCGCCAGGAAAATATTGACACCTGGATGGGGGTAAATGTCTTAAAACAGAAGGCTGAATGCGGCCGAATGGATACAAGTCAGAGAAAGAGAGAAAAGGAGAGAAAGATAAAAAGCAGGTGACCCCTCAACTGGAATGCAGGTTGGTAAGAATGGTTGTGTGTGTGTGTGTGTGTGTGTGTGTGTGTGTGTGTGTGTGTGTGTGTGTGAGAGGGGGGTGGGGGTTAGGAAGGGGAACGCCAGGGTAAGATTTAATTAGTCTCTCATAACAGAAAACGGGGGCAGAATGGAGCAAAAATCAGGAAATGTGAAAATTAGGGAAATTTGAGGCTTAAAGTGAACCCGTTGGCATACTGTACATACGAGGAAGGGCGAGGGAGAGAGACATTTTGCTATCGAAAAATACACCAATTTATCTTGAAGGAGGGTCTTAGGGGTATTTTATTAAGTTTGATGGAGGTTTAGGGGAAAAAACCCGAAACCAATCATAAAAAGCTATGTAAAGGAGCAAATAAATACGTTCATCCCTCCTTAAGGGGAGATTTCCACTTGAGGGATTTTTTTCTTTACCCCTTTCTCCCTTATGTTTAGCCCCATTGCTTTTGAAGTTTTAAGACGTTCGCCCCATTAGTTTGGCGATTTTAAGAAGTTTCACCCCATTTATGTCACTTTTAAGACCTTTCGTCCCATTTAGGTGTCGATTCTTTCCTGGCGAGCGATAGCGAGCCTGTAATTTAAGAGGAACCGGCCTTCGGCCGGGACATTTTTCTACCGAAAAATGTACAAATTTATCTTGAAAGGGGGTCAAGGGGGGTGTAATTTCAAGCTTGATGGAAGTCAAGGAAACACATTAAAAACCTTCCCTTAATTCATATGACCAATTACCGATTTTATGGCACATTATTCTCGTCAAACCATCATACTATTTTGACTTCCGTACATAAAACCACCACTGTACACTCGGGTGCCATAGTCTCTACCCCACTCATAACAATTCCTGCACCCCCTAGGTTTTTCTCTATGCAATTATAACTATCAAGATTTATTTTTGCTTATGAATTAATAGTATATATTGTTTTGTAGTTGATGTATAGAAAATAGTATATATATAGAAAATAGTATAAATTATATAGAAAATAGATATAGAAAATAGTATAAATTATATGGAAAATAGTATATATAGAAAATAGTATATATAGAAAATAGTATATATAGAAAATAGTATATATAGAAAATAGAATATATAGAAAATAGTATATATAGAAAATAGTATATATAGAAAATAGATATAGAAAATAGTATATATAGAAAATAGTATATACAGAAAATAGTATATATAGAAAATAGATATAGAAAATAGTATATATAGAAAATAGTATATATTATAGAAAATAGATATAGAAAATAGTATAAATTATATGGAAAATAGTATATATAGAAAATAGTATATATAGAAAATAGTATATATATAGAAAATAGTATATATAGAAAATAGTATATATAGAAAATAGATATAGAAAATAGTATATATAGAAAATAGTATATATAGAAATTGTATATATAGAAAATAGATATATAAAATAGTATATATAGAAAATAGTATATATAGTTTTGTAGTTGATCTATAGAAAATAGTATATATATAAAATAGTATAAATATAAAATAGATATAGAAAATAGTATAAATTATATAGAAAATAGTATATATAGAAAATAGTATATATAGAAAATAGTAAATATAGAAAATAGTATAGTATATATAGAAAATAGATATAGAAAATAGTATAAATTATATGGAAAATAGTATATATAGAAAATAGTATATATAGAAAATAGTATATATAGAAAATCGATATAGAAAATAGTATAAATTATATAGAAAATAGTATATATAGAAAATAGATATAGAAAATAGTATAAATTATATGGAAAATAGTATATATAGAAAATAGTATAAATTATATAGAAAATAGTATATATAGACCATAGATATACTTCCATAAATAGAAAATAGTATATATAGAAAATAGTAGTCATAAATTCGTTTCCATAGATATACTTCCATAAATAGAAATAGGTGAAGTTCTCAAATATCTCTGAGTGGGCTAGAGACTATGGTATCCGACTGTACATACAAAACACAGGCTGAGGGCTGGTCCTATCCAGAGTGAGGTTTGGCATCCTCTACCCAACCTTAGCTATTTCTGTCTGTCTCTTTTACTGTCCTACTTGTCCTTCTGGGGGCGGGAGCTAGGAATCCTCCTCACCTTGTACAATTCTCCTACTCATCGAGACAGGGGCGAGGGAACGTGAAAGTGGTCCGGGACCCTGAGAATTAGAACCCTTGAATGTTGTTTCTGTTCGGGCTCTGTCTCGAGTCGGGGCAACGTACGTACGTATACGCCGGTAGTACGTACGTAACGTACGTACATACATACATCCATACATACATCATATATACATACATACATACATGCATATACATACATACATACACATACATACAAAGATAATACATACATACACATACATACATACATACATACATACATACATACATACATACATACAACATACAGTAATTCATACATACATACATACATACATACATACAAAACATACATACATACACATACATACATACAAAACATACATACATACAGAACATACATACAAAACATACATACATACAGAACATACATACATACATACACATACATGCTATCCATACATCCATACATACATACATATACATACATGCTATCCATACATACATACATAAATACATACATACATACAGTACATACATACATAAATACATACATACATACATACATACATACATACATACATAATACATTACATACATACATACATACATACATACAACATATATAACATCATACAGCATACATACATACAGCATACAAAACAGCATACATACATATATACAAGCATACTACATACATACATATACATACATACCTGGTACATACATACATACATACATACATACATACATACATACATACATACATAAGTACATACATATACATACATCATATATACATACATACATACATACATACAACATTCATTCATTCACCCATTCGTTATTTATTCATTCATTCATTTTTCAGTCATTCATTCATGTTTCAGTCATTCATTCATTCATTTTTCATTCATTCATTCATTCATTCATTCATTCATTCATTCATTCATTCATTCATTCATTCATCATTCATCATTCATTCATTCATTCATCATTCATTCATTCATTCATTCATTCATTCATTCATTCATTCATTCATTCATTCATGCATTCATCATCATTCATTCATCTCATTCATTCATCCGTTCATATTCATTCATTCATTCATTCATTCATTCATTCATTCATACATACATACATACATACATACATACATACATACATACATACATACATACATACATACATACATACAAAAACAAACTATTAACCCTTTCAAGATTGTGACGCATTTTGACAGTTTAGTCTAGCTATCATTAGACGATATTATACAGATTAAAGGGAGATGGTTCACTTTTCAGGCGATTTTTGCATGTATTCATTATTTGTCTAATTTCCTCCCTTGACCTCCATCAAATTTAAAAAACAAACATCCATTAGATCCCCCTTCTAGATTAATTTGTACATTTTTCGGTAGAAAAATGTCCGGGCCGATGGCCGGTTCTTCCAACATTACAGGCTCTACCGATTTTTTTTTATTTAATTTCTATAAATACATTTTTCTACCGAAAAATGTACAAATTTATCTTGAAGGGGGCTCTAGGGGGTGTTTTTTACAGCTTGATGGAGGTCTAGCGAGGAAACTAAAAGAATATAGTAGACAAATCCATAAATTAGCAAATACATACGCCCATTAAAAGTCGAAATACATACGCCCATTAAAAGTCGAAATACATACGTCCATTAAAAGTCGAAATACATACGCCCATTAAATACATACGCCCATTAAAAGTCGAAATACATACGTCCATTAAAAGTCGAAATACATACGCCCATTAAATACATACGCCCATTAAATACATACGCCCATTAAAAGTCGAAATACATACGCCCATTAAAAGTCGAAATACATACGCCCATTAAATACATACGCCCATAAAATGCATACGCCCATTAAAAGTCGAAATACATACGCCCTTTAAATACATACGCCCATTGAAAGTCCAATCCAATCCTCTATTAATAATTACCACAATGAATCTAACCGACTCCACCGTACTCAATGGGTTAATAGGCGCGTTCATTTAGGCCGTTCATAATGCGACCGAG
Organism: Paralithodes platypus; assembly: GCA_032716605.1. Taxonomy (NCBI): domain Eukaryota; kingdom Metazoa; phylum Arthropoda; class Malacostraca; order Decapoda; family Lithodidae; genus Paralithodes; species Paralithodes platypus. The sequence goes on from CM064563.1 coordinate 19,478,754, forward strand.
AGCTCCGGTTCGTTCATCACAGCCCAACCGCTCACACGATTGGACCCTCATTAAGCCAGAGTCACACGAGCCCTTTTTCGAGCAATTTTTACGGGCAATTATGGTCTGGAAGCTTCAAAAATTACTTTATCATAATTCAGCCGCCTAACATAATCTACCTTCAGTCTAGCTGCCGATACCAGTGCGAAAATGTCCCGAAATAATACGAGAAAAAACTTGCTCATGGAAATTTGACGGAAAAAGCTCTCACACGATTGGACTGTCATTGGTTTGAATCTTGTTAATGGGGGACGGGCGTATTAATTGCGTATATATTTATCTTTTTACTATTTGTTTAGTTTCCCCCCTCAAGACCTCCATCAAGCTTTAAAAACACCCCAAGACCCCTCTTCAAGATAAATTTGTACATTTTTCGATAGAAAAATGTCCCGGCCGGAGGCCGATTACCACTACATTACAGGCTCGCTATCGCTCGCCAGGAAAATAATCGAACCCTAAATTGTACGAAAGATCTTGATATTGACAAAGAAATGGAGTGAAAGGCCTTAAAATCGCCAAACTAATGGACCGAACGTGTTAAAATCTGAAAACTAATGGGGCTAAACATGAGGAAGAAGGGGGGGGGGGCATAAAACCCAACCGTCCCCCGTTAATTAATGGAAGGCAGTGACCACATTTTTGCCAGGGGGGTAGTAATTATAGTGGTTGTTGTCTATAGGGAGTTATTGTACTGACGAGAGAGAGAGAGAGGGAGAGGGAGAGGGAGAGAGGGAGAGAGAGAGAGAGAGAGTACAAAGGAGTACAAAGGAAATCAAGCAACAACAGATCTAGTGACCATTCTAGGTTGCTTGTCCTCCAAAACACTGAGGATCAAGTGTCCAAACAGTGGTTTAGAGTGGGTAAGGGAACATTGGAAAGGGAATTACTGCCCTGGAACTAATGTCCGTGGCAGGATTAGGAAGTTAGTAGGGGACAGATGGGTTAGTAACTGAGGGGGGGATAAAATAAAGTTATTCATTTACAAACGCAGTCAGTCGCGGGTTTGATGCGAGATATTTGTCTAGGCGGAGTTTAAATGAATCAACGGTGATGCAGTCTATAACGTTTCGGGGAAGCCCATTCCACAAGTTGACAACTCGATTGAAGAAGAAATTCTTAGATTCGTGTGAGTTAAAAGATTTACCAATAATTTTGCAACCGTTTCCCCGCGTGTAATTAGCTTGGTCGATAGTGAAGTACTTACTACAGTTCATATTGTCGATGCCTTTGATGATTTTGAACACTTGAATTAAGTCACCTCTTAATCTGCGCTGGGTTAAAGGAAATAGATTTAATTCTCTAAGACGCTCTTCGTATGGTTTGTTCTTTAGGCTAGGTATCATTTTGGTAACTCTACGTTGAACTCGTTCTAGCTTGTTTATATCTTTTTGGTAATAAGGGCACCAGGATTGAACGCAGTATTCCAGAAGAGGGCGGACTAAGGAATTGTAAAGGGTTAGGATAACTTCTTTAGATTTATGCTCAAATGACCTGCCTATAAAGCCAATTATTTTGTTTGCCTTCTTAACAACTTCTGAACATTGTTGACTCGGTTTTAGGTTACTCGATATTGTTACTCCCAGATCGGTTTCTCTGTTTACATTCTTAAGCTGAGTGCCATTCATCGAATAGTTTGCTTTCTCATTTAGGTATCCGATATGTAGTACTTTACATTTATCCGCGTTGAAACTCATTTGCCAAATTTGGGCCCAACATGACAATTTATCTAGATTGTGTTGCATATCGTCAACTTGTTCTTTTGAGAGTACGCTATTTGCAATTTTTGTATCGTCAGCAAATTTTGAGATTGTACAGGTGAGACCCTCATCTATGTCGTTGATGTAAATTAGAAAGAGAATTGGTCCTAGTACCGATCCCTGGGGTACCCCTCTACTTACATTGGTCCATTTAGATGCCTTACCGTTATGACTACTCTTTGCTTTCTGTCGCTGAGCCAATTTTCTATCCATTTCAACACACCGTCTTGTATTCCATGCGCTTTTAGTTTTAGCAGTAAACGTTTGTGCGGAACTTTGTCAAAGGCCTTTTGAAAATCAAGGTATATAATATCTACAGCTTTACTCTCATCGTAGAGGTTGAGGATATCGTGGAAGAAGTCTAAGAGGTTTGTTAAACAGGAACGTTTTTTACGAAAGCCGTGTTGAGTATCTTTAAGTATGTTATTTTCCTCTAAGTGATTTACGAGTCTGTCTCGTATGACCGTTTCTAGCATTTTACATACAACTGAGGTTAAGCTAATTGGACGATAGTTACTGGGTAGGGATTTGCTGCCTTTTTTGAATATCGGTGTTACGTTGGCTAGCTTCCACTGATCGGGCATAGTTCCAGACTGCAAGGATTTATTGAATAGTAATGTCAGTGGTTTGGAGAGCTCATCCTTAGCTTCCTTTAGAACTCTAGGCGAGATTTTATCAGGTCCAGGCGTTTTATTTACCTTGAGTTTATCTAAACAATTCAATACTTCTCTCTCTGTAACGGTGATATTGCTTAGAACATCTGAATTATCAATCTGAATCGGCGATGGTGTAGGGATATCACTGAGGTCTTCTGTTGTAAAAACTGATGCAAAGAAGGTATTGAGGGCATTACTCATTTGTACTTCGTCTTTGGTGTATTCTCCATTTTCATCGACTAACGGTCCAACAGTTGAAGTAACTACTTTTTTCTTTCTGATATAACTATAAAATTCTTTCGGGTTTGTTTTACTTTGATTCGCAATATGTAACTCTAAGGTCTTTTTACTTTGCTTAATTAACTTTTTGGCTTTGCGTCGTAGCTCTACAAATTTCAGCCGTTCTTCGTCATTTTGTGAGGATTTTAATCTATCATTAGCAAATTTTTTAGCAAGCAGGCAGTTTGAAATATCTTTATTCCACCATTTGGGCTTATTATTATGGCCTGGACGCCGTATTTCGATGGTATGCAGTCTTGCACTGCTTTTAGGTAAGTGGCTTCGAATAACTTCCAAGATGTATTTATGTCGTTATTGTGAATTAAAAAGCTCCAGTCAGTTTCTTTAAACATAGCTCTAAGTTTATGGAAGTTTGCTTTCTTGAAATTAGGGACTTTTTCGATGCTACTATTTGGTTCGTTACTAGTAAACTTTAAAGTGAAAGTTATCGTACGATGGTCGCTGTTACTGAATTCATCACCAACATTCAAATTCTCTATTAATTCTTCTTTTGTTGCAAGTACAATGTCAAGAACGTTATTACCACGGGTTGGCGTTCGAACAAATTGATAAAGCGAACTCTCTTGCAAGTTCGTATACAAGTCATGTCCGGAGTGTGAAGTAAGAGTATCGCCCCACTTGGTCACAGGTAAATTAAAGTCGCCAAAAATTACGGTATCTTGTGAGTTACTTACATCTGCAATTTGTTCGTAAATTTCTCGGTCAGTTTGCACTGATTGAGCTGGAGGTCTTTATATTAATGCAAGTATTATTTTTGTACCTTTATTATTCTTTATTAGCACAAAAGATGCGTCGACGTTCACAATTTGAGGTTTTGACAAGAGGGTAGGGTTAAGACTTTCTTTGATATAAAGTAAAACGCCACCTCCATTTCGATTTATTCGGCTTTTCTCAAACATTACATAACCGGGAAGTGAATACTCTGCTAAAAAGTCTCTATCTTCTGTATTGAGCCAAGATTCTGTTATGCCAATCACATCATAATTTTCTGTAAACACTAGCTCCTCTAAATCTGAAAATTTATTGCGTATGCTACGAGTGTTTGCATAGAAAACCTTTAAATTTTTTATTTTAGAACTCACGGAACGCTCTTTAATAATATTTTTGGTTCTTGTCGCATCTACATTTATGTTCATGGCTGTCCTCGGTCCTCGCTGTCTTCGGTCCTTATCGCTGGTGGTCCTCGGTTGCCTCTGTTTTTTTCTTGGCGTTGAATGATTTATGTCACTGCTACTTCTTCTCGGATGGCGTTTTTTGATCCATGGCTGCGGACTGCTTCGTGTAGGAGACGACCCATGCGTGCTGAACCCACAGGGTTTAGATGAGTGCCATCCTTGCGGAACAGAGTAGGCTGGTTGTAGAAGTTGTCCCAGAGGTTGATGAATTAAACTTCTTCCCTCAGACACAAATATTTTAGTCGGCTATTTGTGCTGAAGGCCTTGTCGTAGAATTTGTCAGGTGCGTCGATCTTGGGGAGAATGCCTGAGATGATGATATTCCTTGACTTGTTTTTGTAGTGCTGGATCATCTTGCGATATTTCTCCATCAACTCTTCGGATCTGGTGCGCATGACGTCATTTGAACCAGCATGGATGACAAAAAGAGTATTTTCATTTGCATCCTTTGTGGTATCTTCGAAGGCTTCCACAATGTCGTCCAGTCCAGCTCCTGGGATGCAAAATCTTTTTCGTTGATTTGGGACTCTGTCGCAGAACTCTTCGACCTGTCCTCGTAGGATGGAATCCCCAACGAGCCTGGTCTCCTCTCTCCTGAGAGAGAGAGAGAGAGAGAGAGAGAGAGAGAGAGAGAGAGAGAGAGAGAGAGAGAGAGAGGGAGGGAGGGAGGGAGGGAGGGAGGGAGACAGAGACAGAGACAGAGACAGGGAGGGAGGGAGGGAGACAGAGACAGAGAGAGAGGGAGGGAGAGAGAGAGAGAGAGAGAGAGAGGGAGGGAGGGAGAGAGAGAGAGAGAGAGAGAGAGAGAGAGAGAGAGAGAGAGAGAGAGAGGGAGGGATGGACGGACGGACGGACGGACGGACGGACGGACGGACGGACGGACGAATGAATGAATGAATGAGTTATGGATTGATTAAATGAAATCTCTCTCTCTCTCTCTCTCTCTCCACAGTAACACACATGCTCAACTCTCGTAAAGCCTGTGAACCAATTAGACGTAATCCATCTTGATTTATATGTTTATCTATCATATTATCTATCTATTAACCAATCAAGCAAGCAGTCTATCTATATACATATCCGTGTCTCTCTATATATATATATCAATCTATATTTCTACCTATATATTTATCACCCATCTATCCATCTAACTAAATCTACCTATCTATCTATTTATCATCCTATCTGAGTGAGGGTCCGAGTCTTGGAGGTGAGACAGTGAAGCACAAAGGCGAAGCAGCTTCAGAGATGGGGCTGCTTCGAGCCGTGAGTGGGCAATCAAGCGTTGTGCGTCTGCGAGGGCAAGATTGTGAAGGCTGGTTGCAGCTCCAAGTGCTTCATTTGTCTCATTCCCTAGACATGAACGAGACCACACAGGCTACGAGGAGTAGTTCGAATATAGAAACAAATCTATCAATGTATCAATCTATCTATCTACCTCTATCTATCTATCTATCTATCTATCTCTCTCTCTCTATATATATATATATATATATATATATATATATATATATATATATATATATATATTTTTTTTTTTTTTTTTTCTTTAATACATACGAGGTTGAAAGAAATGTCAATTTCTGCGTTGGAAATTTTATTATTCAAAGTTTCCAGGTCTCTGATGAGTTTTCGCTGGGTGGCAGGAAGTAGATGAAGGAGATGAGCAAAATTCATGGTGGTACAGGGTTACATAAATGTACATGATGATACAGGATATACGACGCGTTTCACTGGACAACCAGCATTATCAAGTAAGGAAGGAATGATATAAAAGGTAAACAGGAAGGGTATATATAGAGGGTGGAGGATCAGAGGAGGCGGAAAACAGGGGGCAAAAGTCTGCTATTGGTGGAAGCGTAAATTAGGAGAGAGAAAGGGGTTAACCGCTTCACGCATGCGCACTGGATGCGGGATGGTGGTCAGTAGGTGGGGTCGAAGCTGATTGGCTGCGTGTCGAGGGGCGTGGCCTAAGTTGTGTGGCGCCTGTAGAAGACGAAGCTGAAGGAGGTAGCGCGGGGGGCTGCGTCAAGGGCACCGGGGGGCGAGGAGGGGTGTTAGGTCCTGTAGGGTAGTGCCTTTTGGCAGAAGGAAGGATCTGAAGGTCCAGAGTTTGGTTGTTGATGTTGGGATGTAAGGCTTGGATATATAAAGCTTCGAGTATAGGTAATCTCCTTGGGTCACTTTCTTTATCGAGTATGGTGGTGTGTTTCTCTAACTCGTTGCGTGTGAGGTGAGGGTGGTTAGGGGTGAGATAGTGGTCTTTTCACCTTCAGGCTGGAGCCATCAAAGACCACTATCTCACCCCTAACCACCCTCACCTCACACGCAACGAGTTAGAGAAACACCACCATACTCGATAAAGAAAGTGACCCAAGGAGATTACCTATACTCGAAGCTTTATATATCCAAGCCTTTCTTTATCGAGTATGGTGGTGTGTTTCTCTAACTCGTTGCGTGTGAGGTGAGGGTGGTTAGGGGTGAGATAGTGGTCTTTTCACCTTCAGGCTGGAGCCATCAAAGACCACTATCTCACCCCTAACCACCCTCACCTCACACGCAACGAGTTAGAGAAACACACCACCATACTCGATAAAGAAAGTGACCCAAGGAGATTACCTATACTCGAAGCTTTATATATCCAAGCCTTACATCCCAACATCAACAACCAAACTCTGGACCTTCAGATCCTTCCTTCTGCCAAAAGGCACTACCCTACAGGACCTAACACCCCTCCTCGCCCCCCCGGTGCCCTTGACGCAGCCCCCCGCGCTACCTCCTTCAGCTTCGTCTTCTACAGGCGCCACACAACTTAGGCCACGCCCCTCGACACGCAGCCAATCAGCTTCGACCCCACCTACTGACCACCATCCCGCATCCAGTGCGTATGCGTGAAGCGGTTAACCCCTTTCTCTCTCCTAGTTTACGCTTCCACCAATAGCAGACTTTTGCCCCCTGTTTTCCGCCTCCTCTGATCCTCCACCCTCTATATATACCCTTCCTGTTTACCTTTTATATCATTCCTTCCTTACTTGATAATGCTGGTTGTCCAGTGAAACGCGTCGTATATCCTGTATCATCATGTACATTTATGTAACCCTGTACCACCATGAATTTTGCTCATCTCTTTCATCTACTTCCTGCCACCCAGCGAAAACTCATCAGAGACCTGGAAACTTTGAATAATAAAATTTCCAACGCAGAAATTGCCATTTCTTTCAACCTCGTATGTATTAAAGAAAATTTATTACCTGGCTTTACTAACATATATATATATATATATATATATATATATATCAAATGTATCTACCTACTGTATATCTATTTATCTATCTATCTATTTACATATTTACATCTTTACTGTATCAATCTCTCCATCTATCTATCTATCTATTCATCTATCTATCTATATATATATCTATTCATCTATCAGCCTATCTATCTAGCTCTCTATTTATCTTACGAGCCGACACAGTACCACCACCCCCGCAGCTCAGGTAACCTCAGTGATGTTTCTCAACCAATTAGTGACGCCCCATCGCTCCCTGATTGGCTTCTCACTAACTTTACCCCTTCCAGAAAGTTTACACACTCTTTCTGGGAGACCTGCCACCCCATTATGAACAAGGGGTGGGTAGATTAATAGGTAGATGTATAGCTAAATATTTTCTGGGTAGATTGACAGGTAGACTTATAGATAAATATGTTCTGGGTAGATTGACAGGTAGACTTATAGATAAATATTTTCTAGGTAGATTGACAGGTAGATGTATAGATAAATATTGTCTAGGTAGATTGACAGGTAGACGTATAGATATTTTTTCTGGGTAGATAAATAGGTAGATTAACAAGTAGACAGATATTTATGTTCTGGGTAGATATATAGGTAGATTGACAGGTAGACATATAGATAATTATTTCCTGGGTAGCTAAATAGGTAGATTGACAAGTAGACTTACAGATGTTTTGTTCTGGGTAGATAAATAGGTAGATTGACAGGTAGAAATATAGATTTTTTTCTACATTTATGAAGGAGACAAAAGGCAGGTTGCCTTTAACGAGTGTCTCCCCCAAAGCCAAAAGTGTGTCAGAGCCAATTTCAAGGGACGTTGGGGTCAAAATGCCTGGACATGCGAAATTTAAAGCAGTTTAAGTCATATGATAGAGAAGGTATGTGGAAAGTACTTAAACTATACGGAGTAGATGGCAAGTTGCTGAAAACAGTGAAGAGCGTGTATGAAGGTGCAAAGGCGGCAGGCAGTACGTGTGGAGAGTGAGCAGAGCGAGTTCTTTGACCTGAATGTTGGGTTGAAACATGGATGTGTAATGTCCCTATGGTTTTTTACTGTATATATGGATGGAGTCATGAAAGAAATACTAGGAAGAGCAGTGGATGTTGGTGTATCGCTGAAAAGGGAGGGAAATGAGTGGAAGCTACCTGTACTGCTGTTTGCTGATGATACAGTTCTGATGAGCGATAATGAATGGGAGTTGCAGGGTCTGGAAAATATGTTTAGAACAGTGTGCGAAAAACGGAATCTGAAGGTAAATGTGGGGAAGAGCAAGGTTATGGTCTTTGAAAGGGGTGAAGCCACAGAGTGTGAGGTGAAGTTGAACGGTCAGGCTATGGAGATTGTCAGATCATTTAAGTATCTGGGCAGTGTGTTTAGTAAAGATGGGAATATGGATGAAGAAGAGTGGGAGAGGGTGCAACAGGGGAAGAGGGTTGTAGGAATGCTAAAAGCAGTAACAAGAAATAGGGTGGTCAGCATGGAAGTGAAGAAGTCCTTGCATGACAGTGTGGTAATCCCGACATTGACTTACGGAAGCGAAGCATGGACGTTGGTGGAGAGGCTCAGACCAAGAGTGAGAGGGGTGGAAATGAGTTACTTGACAAGTGCGTGCGGAGTTACTTGGAGGGATAGACAGACGAATGAGGAAGTAAGAGGGAGGTGTGGTGTAGAGGTAGATTTGCTGGAAAGTGTGAAAAGGAACACCTTGAGATGATTCGGCCATAGGGAACGTATGGAAAGCCAGAGAATGGCTAAGAGGGTGTACGAGAGTGAGGTGGAAGGACAGAGTGGGAGAGGTAAACTGAGAGAGGTGGAAGGATGGAGTGGAGAAGCATATGAATGAAGGCGGCGCTGATTGGGAGGAGGGGCGTCGACTGACTGGGGACAGAGGTGCATGGACGCGTTCCGTTCGTGGCCACCTCTTCGAGGATCACGGCGGCAGGCAATAGATATACAAATAGAAGTCATAGGATGAAGGAAAGATTGATTGAGGGATGAGGTAGAGATAAATAGGTATATTGACAGGTAGATGTGTAGATAAATAGATATAAATTGAGTGCTCGAGTTGGTGTGTGTGGGAGTGACTCAATAATACTGTGTGTGTGTGTGTGTGTGTGTGTGTGTGTGTAGCCGGAATAGAACACATAAATGCCTCGTATGTTGAAAAGGTTAATATATATATATATATATATATATATATATATATATATATATATATTGTATATAATGATACTGTATATATATAACATATTTTTGTTTGCTATCAATCTATGAGTTTAAAAAGGGCATTTAAAGTGTCCCCAATGATCAACCCATTTAGTGGCATCTATTTTAGGTAATGAGTCTTTAATATACTACCTAGTTAGTGGCATCTACTGGTGGTATAAAGCCCATCTTTTACCCATTAATGATATATAAATCACTCCCAATATACCCAATGATGCCACCCTTTGCCTACCCCTTATAAACCTCTGATTTAAGGGGGAGGTAGTCGCTTATTCTCCCTCATGTTTAGTCCCATTAGCTTTGAGCTTGTAAGAAGTTCGTTCAATTAGTTTGGCGATTTCACGACCTTTCGCCCCCATTTCTTTGTCAATATAAAGACCTTTCGTGCCATTTAGAGGTAATTTTTTTCCTTGCATCGATAGTGAGCCTGTAATTCTAGGACGAATCGGCCTTCGGCCGTGGCATTTTTCTACCGAAAAATGTAAACATTTATATTGTCTAGGGAGAGTCTTTTTATATTTGATGTAAGTATAGCGAGGAAACTATAAATACATAAATAAATAAATAAATAAATAAATAAATAAATAAATAAATAATAAAATAGACCAAAAACCAAGCTTTACCCCCTTAACCAGAGTACGTTGGTTTCAAAAGGTATTATTTAGACTCGAGCCAAGTAAACTTTTCAGCGTGGATTTTGTAGTATAATGACAGAGGAACCACAATTTGACTCTTAAACTTTGGCCGTTGGACTAAGATTTCCGTTTTGTTTTGTTTTTTGGCAAGCGCCCTTATTGTAAATTCACCGAACTGGACTTGCATGTAAATGTAAATATGCCATTACTTCAACCCAATTGTGTTCTAAAGTTTGTTTTTTGTATGCTGTATATATCGCATAATACACCAAAGCAAATGTACCGTACTTTATATACAATGTCCTATCTTTCTTGCTCACTCTCTCTCTCTCCTATATATATATATATATAGAAAACAACAGTAGAGGTGCGTTTCAACACCTGTTCCAACTGGTGTGGCATCCCTCAACAGGACCAGCCAGTCAACAATAGAAAACGGGTGTACTCTCTCTCTCTCTCTCTCTCTCTCTCTCTCTCTCTCTCTCTCTCTCTCTCTCTCTCTCTCTCTCTCTCTCTCTCTCTCTTCTCTCTCTCTCTCTCTCTCTCTCTCTCTCTCTCTCTCTCTCTCTCTCTCTCTCTCTCTCTCTCTCTCTCTCTCTCTCTCTCTCTCTCTCTCTCTCTCTCTCATAGTTTCCCACCGCTTAGTGAATACATCGTTCATACTTGGTATGCATATTAAGGGGGTCCCTAGGCAGGTTTTAGTGAAAAAATAGAATTCCCCAGGGTGAAAGGGACGGAGAAAATGGGCGCAAAATCGGAAACATCGCTTTTGGTTTAAAAAAAATGGCCGTTTGGGGTAGGAGGCCTCCGATCGAAAAGGTGTATGGAACGAAAGTTGTTCGCAGCCCCCCAAAATGGGAGTACGGATGAGGTCAGATCCAAAATCGGAGGTCATTTAGCGGCCGAAATCGAAGTCGCCGTTTAATGAGGCACAGGGAGGTCGAGGCCGGTGATTATGGTAGTAGTAGTATTGTGATGATTGTGGTAGTAGTGATTGATGATGGTGATTATGGTAGTAGTAGTGGTGGTAGTAGTGATGGTGATTATGGTGATTACCCGGGCAACGCCGGGTACCCCTGCTAGTATATATATACCCGCTATTAAGGGGGGTCACCTGTTTTTTTTTCTCTTTTTCACCTTTTTTCTTTCTCTGGCTTGTATCCATTCGGCCCCATTCAGCCAACTGTTTTCCATCCAAGTGTCGATTTATTCCTGGCGAGCGATAGCGTATTTTCCATTGTATCTCCATTGTATGGAGAAATCCGGCTTCGCCGGAGAAATTTTTCTATTGAAAAATGTAGAAATTTAGCTTGCTGTCAAAACAAAAATATATATATGCTTGCTCGCTACCGCTCGCCAGGAAAATATTGACACCTGGATGGGGGTAAACGTCTTAAAACAGTAGGCTGAATGGGGCCGAATGGATACAAGCCAAAGAGAAAGGGAGGGACAGAGAAAAAAGCGATGTAGGTTCCCTTAAGGGGGAAAAGATTGCTGGAGGCGGGTCACATCCATCTTACCAACCTCTTACACATGGACAGCTCCAGTATCCGAGAGTGCAATCATTTCAATAGCACTTTTTTTTTTTTTTTTTTTTTTATTGTATTTTTTTTTTTTTTTTTTTCCTTTGACCTCAACTTTTGAACTGTATCATGGGAATATTTAAGTCATAATTGTAACTCCATAGACATTTTTAACCCCTTATGTACCGGCAACGTCTTTTAAATTATGTTCTTGCTATATTTAGACGATGTTGTGCAGTTAAAAAAAAAAAAAAAAAAAATTGGAGGTGCCGGAGTATATACATACATATACATACATACATATACATACATACATATACATACATACATACATACATACATATTTAGATGATTTTGTGCAGTTAACAAAGATTTGTGGTAGTAAAAAGGGTTAAGTGAGATACTTCGAAGCCTGCTAATTGCTGAAGGCCCTTTCTAAACTGGATAAGCTCGTCTCATAGTAGTAGCCAGAGTAAAGTTAAAAGGACGGCACCGGTACTGAAAGGGTTAATTCCTAAAGGGTCATTCATACATTGATATACACAACAACACTAGACAGATTTAGAACCGCTATTATATCACGTACCTGTCCTCGAAATGGAATACGACAGGTGAGGCTAGATAAGCAACACCCCATTCTTAAGGGGAGATTTCCACTTGGGGGAGTTTTTTCTTGACTCCTTTCTCCCTCATGTTTAGCCCCATTGCTTTTCTAATTTTAAGACGTTCGCCCCATTATTTTGATGATTTTAAGAACTTTCAACCCATTTCTGTCAATTTTAAGACCTTTCGTGCAGTTTAGGTGTCGATTTTATCCTGGCGAGCGATAGCGAACCTGTAATTTAAGAGAAACCGGCTTTCAGCCGGGAAATTTTTCTACCGAAAAATGTACAAATTTATCTTGAAAGGGGCTCAAGGGGGTGTAATCTTAAGCTTGAAGGATATCTACGGACCAAACTAAAAACCACCCCTTAACAGTAAGGGGAGGTATTTAGTTTGTTCCCTAGACCTCCATCAAGCTTAAAATTACACCCCCTCGAGTCCCTTTCAATATAAATTTGTACATTTTTCGGTAGAAAAATGTCCTGGCCGAAGGCCGGTTCCTCTTAAATTACAGGCTCGCTATCGCTCGCCAGGATAAAATCGACACCTGAATTGTACGAAAGGTCTTAATATGGGGTGAAAGTTCTTAAAATCGTTAACTAATGGGGCAAACGTTTTATAATATCAAAAGCAATGGGGCTAAACATGAGGGAGAAAGGGGTCCAGAAAAAAATCCCTCAAGTGGAGATCTCCCCTTAATCATCAATTGACCACTTGCGAGTTTCGTTCTATAAGGAAGTTGGAGCCGTAAACATCGATATAAAAAAAGAAGTGCAATAATAATGTAGGCTTCTGCAATGGATAGAACATATGTTTAATTTTAGTTTATGTATTAATAAAGGCGTGGCAACTGTATTATCCCGGTGGATCATATATACTTTAATTAATTTCATTGGGGGTGTGGTGGTGAGATTAATAAAAATAATTTTATCAGGTAATTCTGCTAAATATCGATGTCTACCGCTCCAACTTCCTTATAGCCTGAAACTCGCAACTGGTCGATTACAAACCCCAATGCGCTTGAATAAACTAATGAAAGCATAATTATGGTCCTCTCGGGATTCGAACTCGGGACACCACACCCAGAACATAAGCATTGGTTAGTGTAGTACAGGATATTGTTGTGTGTTAGGATATATTTGGTTTGTTTAGCTTGAGTTAGGTTACGTTAATCTAGCTTGGGTCAGGTTTGTTTAGCTTGAGTTAGGTTACGTTAATCTAGCTTGGGTCAGGTTACGTTAATCTAGCTTGAGTCAGGTTACGTTAATCTAGCTTGGGTCAGGTTACGTTAATCTAGCTTGGGTCAGGTTACGTTAATCTAGCTTGGGTCAGGTTACGTTAATCTAGCTTGGGTCAGGTTACGTTAATCTAGCTTGGGTCAGGTTACGTTAATCTAGCTTGGGTCAGGTTACGTTAATCTAGCTTGGGTCAGGTTACGTTAATCTAGCTTGGGTCAGGTTACGTTAATCTAGCCTGGGTCAGGTTACGTTAATCTACCTTGGGTCAGGTTACGTTAATCTAGCTTGGGTCAGGTTACGTTAATCTAGCTTGGGTCAGGTTACGTTAATCTAGCTTGGGTCAGGTTACGTTAATCTAGCTTGGGTCAGGTTACGTTAATATAGCTTGGGTCAGGTTACGTTAATATAGCTTGGGTCAGGTTACGTTAATATAGCTTGGGTCAGGTTACGTTAATATAGCTTGGGTCAGGTTACGTTAATATAGCTTGGGTCAGGTTACGTTAATATAGCTTGGGTCAGGTTACGTTAATCTAGCTTGAGTCAGGTTACGTTAATCTAGCTTGGGTCAGGTTACGTTAATATAGCTTGGGTCAGGTTACGTTAATCTAGCTTGAGTCAGGTTACGTTAATCTAGCTTGAGTCAGGTTACGTTAATCTAGCTTGAGTCAGGTTACGTTAATCTAGCTTGGGTCAGGTTACGTTAATCTAGCTTGAGTCAGGTTACGTTAATCTAGCTTGAGTCAGGTTACGTTAATCTAGCTTGGGTCAGGTTACGTTAATCTAGCTTGGGTCAGGTTACGTTAATCTAGCTTGGGTCAGGTTACGTTAATCTAGCTTGGGTCAGGTTACGTTAATCTAGCTTGAGTCAGGTTACGTTAATCTAGCTTGGGTCAGGTTACGTTAATCTAGCTTGGGTCAGGTTACGTTAATCTAGCTTGGGTCAGGTTACGTTAATCTAGCTTGGGTCAGGTTACGTTAATCTAGCTTGAGTCAGGTTACGTTAATCTAGCTTGGGTCAGGTTACGTTAATCTAGCTTGAGTCAGGTTACGTTAATCTAGCTTGGGTCAGGTTACGTTAATCTAGCTTGGGTCAGGTTACGTTAATCTAGCTTGGGTCAGGTTACGTTAATCTAGCTTGGGTCAGGTACGTTAATCTAGCTTGGGTCAGGTTACGTTAATCTAGCTTGGGTCAGGTTACGTTAATCTAGCTTGGGTCAGGTTACGTTAATCTAGCTTGGGTCAGGTTACGTTAATCTAGCTTGGGTCAGGTTACGTTAATCTAGCTTGGGTCAGGTTACGTTAATCTAGCTTGGGTCAGGTTACGTTAATCTAGCTTGGGTCAGGTTACGTTAATCTAGCTTGGGTCAGGTTACGTTAATCTAGCTTGGGTCAGGTTAGGCTTGATTGAGTTATGCTACGTTCTTCTATGTTTTAAGGGCAGGTATTTACTTTGTTCCCTAGACCTCCATCAAACTTAAAATTACACCCCCTTTAGTCCCTTTCAAGATAAATTTGTACATTTTTCGGTAGAAAAATGTCCCGGCCAAAGGCCGGTTCCTCTTAAATTACAGGCTCGCTATCGCTCGCCAGGATAAAATCGACACCTGAATTGCATGAAAGGTCTTAATATGGGGTGAAAGTTCTTAAAATCGCTAAACTAATGGGGCAAACGTTTTATAATATCAAAAGCAATGGGGCTAAACATGAGGGAGAAAGGGGTCAAGCAAAAAATCCCTCAAGTGGAGACCTCTCCTTAAGGGGGAGATGGGTCGTTTTTCTGGACCCCATTCTCCCTCGTGTTTAGCCCCATTAGTTTTGACATTTTAAGACGTTCGGTCTACCAGTTTGACGATTATAACACCTTTAGCTCCATTTCGTTGTCAATGTTAAGATCTACCGTGCCATTTAGGTGTCGATTTTTCCTGGCGAGCGATAGCAAGCCTGTAATTATATATATATATATATATATACAGTATATGTGTGTGTGTGTGTATGTGTGAGTGTTATTTTCGTGCCTATTTAGAGCTAATTAAGGGGAGATTTCCACTTGAGGGATTTTTTTCTGGACTCCTTTCTCCCTCATGTTTAACCCCATTGCTTTTGAAGTATTAAGACGTTTGCCCCATTAGTTTAGTGATTTTAAGAACGTTTGCCCCATTTCTGTCAATTTTAAGACTTTTCATGCCATTTAGGTGTCGATTTTATCCTGGCGAGCGATAGCGAGCCTGTAATTTAAGCGGAACCGGCCTTTGGCCGGGAAATTTTTCTACCGAAAAATGTACAAATTTATCTTGAAAGGGGGTCTAGGGGGTGTAATTTTAAGCTTGATGGAATTCTAGGGAACAAACTAAAAAACTCCCCTTAAGTGAATAAAGAGAGAACCAGAAATAAAGACAAGAAATATGCAATAACTATCAATGATATTCACTTTTAAAACAATACAGGTACCTTCCGCATTCAGGGTTATTTATTAGTTTGCTTAATAAATATAAATCTATTCCGAGTTAGATATACGGGACAGGCTTATGGGGCCAATTTATAGTGACTACGGCACAGATGGGGCGATTTGAGCCGGTATCACACGAGCACTTTTATAGTCAACATTCTATGATTAACCTTTTTGGAATATTTTGCACTGGTATCGGACACTAGACTGAAAATATATTAACTTAGGCAAAAGAAGTATTTTAAATATAGACCTCATAAGCTGCCAGATCAGTGTTGAGGATAAATGTTGAGTGAAAAAGCGCTCGTGTGATATATATATACCGGATTTAGGAGCACCCATAACAGTACCCTACACACATATTACTCCAAATTCAATATTGAAGGAAGGACCGAATCGGGCAGTATACATACTGTAGGTAGGTAGGTAGGTAGAAAGAGAGAGTGTGTGTGTGTGTGTGTGTGTGTGACTATACCTGCATGTGTGTGTGCATGACAGTGACATGTAGGTATACCTCCTGTGTATGTATATGTCTGTGTGCTCCAATCCACCCCCCTCCCCCCCACACCGTGTTCAGCGGTAGAGTGTAAAGGCTATCAGCCTATGCCTGAGAGGGAGTAGTTGGAATATATAAAAAAAACAAAAACAAATGGGGTAATTGTGGACACCTGGGGCAATAGAGGACAGTTCATTAACACCTCAGTTATACTTATTCAGGATTTCTTTATTTAGCAAAATTATGGCAACCCACTAAGCCATACTTTTGCTAAGAAACAGAAATCCTGAATATTATCACTGAGATTTTAATGAACTGTCCTCAATTGCCCCATTTGACGGTATACAGTATATATTTGACGGTATACAGTATATATTTGACGGTATACAGTATATATTTGACGGTATACAGTATATATTTGACGGTATACAGTATATATTTGACGGTATACAGTATATATTTGACGGTATACAGTATATATTTGACGGTATACAGTATATATTTGACGGTATACAGTATATATTTTTTTATGATTAATATGATACAGAAAGATAGTAGCTTTATTGTGATGCCCACGATACAAATTGCGGCCGTACAGACTACCACCAAAGGAGTACAAAGGAAATCAAGCAACAACAGGTCTAGTGACCCTTCTAGGCTGCTTGTCCTCCAAAACACTTAGGATCAAGTGTCCAAACAGTGGTTTAGAGTGGGTAAGGGAACATTGGAAAGGGAACTACTCCCCTGGAACTAATGTCCGTGGCAGGATTAGGAAGTTAGTAGGGGACAGATGGGTTAGTAACTGAGGGGGGGATAAAATAAAGTTATTCATTTACAAACGCAGTCAGTCGCGGGTTTGATGCGAGATATTTGTCTAGGCGGAGTTTAAATTAATCAACGGTGCTGCAGTCTATAGCGTCTCGGGGAAGCCCATTCCACAAGTTGACAACTCCATTGAAGAAGAAATTCTTAGATTCGTGTGTGTTAAAAGATTTACCAATAATTTTGCAACCGTTTCCTCGTGTGTAATTAGATTGGTCGATAGTGAAGTACTTACTACAGTTCATATTGTCGATGCCTTTGATGATTTTGAACACTTGAATTAAGTCACCTCTTAATCTGCACTGAGTTAAAGGAAATAGATTTAATTCTCTAAGACGCTCTTCGTATGGTTTGTTCTTTAGGCTAGGTATCATTTTGGTAACTCTACGTTGAACTCGTTCTAGCTTGTTTATATCTTTTTGGTAATAAGGGCACCAGGATTGAACGCAGTATTCCAGAAGAGGGCGGACTAAGGAATTGTAAAGGGTTAAGATAACTTCTTTGGATTTATGCTCAAATGACCTGCCTATAAAGCCAATTATTTTGTTTGCCTTCTTAACAACTTCTGAACATTGTTGACTCGGTTTTAGGTTACTCGATATTGTTACTCCCAGATCGGTTTCTCTGTTTACATTCTTAAGCCGAGTGCCATTCATCGAATAGTTTGCTTTCTCATTTCTCATTTCTCATTCACCAGTAGCCTACCACGCCACAAGGACATACAAAAACCCAAGGAGGGACAACTTGCGCACCCTTCATGCACGTAAACGTCCCTATATGGCCATACCAAAAACAATAATGCCGCGTGGACAATAACAACATCGGCTTGTGCCCTTCTAGCTCGCATCAGATAAGAACCAGCATATTCAGAACTAGAACAGACTATGTCACCCAATCTGGAGTTGAGCAGCCACACCGAGCAGAGCTACATATCCTCGTCTCTTAACCACCACCACAATGCCTCCCGCAACTTCCACACTCGTTGCTGGCACTGTAAAGTGGTTTAATGTGAAGAAAGCCTATGGATTCATCACCAGGGATGACAACAGCACTGCTATTTTTGTACACCACAAAAATATTAAGAAGAACAACCCCAGGAAATCTGTGCCCTCTCTAGGTGACGGGGAGAGGGTAGAATTCCAATACCAAAACAGGGGCAAGAGGTCCTGAGGCCACTCTGGTCACAGGACCCAAGGGCAAAACAGTCAAGGGCTCACATCATGCCCGAGACTTGAAGGAGAGGCAGGGTATTATGAAAAAAGTTGACAGACTAAAGAGCATGGACCTGCCTAATGATATATCAATTAAGATTGATATTATCATCAGGACAGCCGTGGCTCTTGCTGGAGGAAACAACTCCCTCCTCCAGCAATACCTACCTGCCCTCCTTCAGGCCAACAATCTCCCAGGTATTCTTGTACCAGGAGGGTTGTTGGACAATGCCCAGAGGGGTCCTGTCAGACAGAGACCTACTCCACAGAGGCGCTTGACCATCAAAGCGCCTCTAAACAGAAACAATTGTCCCCCTGAACCTGAAGCAGCAACTCCAGAAGCTGATCCTGTAGAAGCTGCTGAAGAAGAAAACTCAACTCCAACTACTACTGCAGCAGAAGAAGAAGAGGCGATGGAGGAGACCCCTGCAGTCAACACCAACCCACCTGCAGAGCCTCCTTCAAAACCTGAAAAAGGAGCCTCCATGCCCCTCATTGAAATCGAACCAGTGAGGCAGGTAGAGGGGAAGACGAAACCAGACACCCCCAAGTCCCCCATGGAGAGCCCCAAAACCAAGAAAACCAAGAGAGACCCAGACACCCCTCTAAATCTCTTCCTGAACAAGATCCTTCCTAAACTACAAGAACATAGAGAAATCACTCTGTCCAGATTATACGACCACTGGATGCCCAAGGAGTACCACCAATACATGAGTCACTGTGCAGACTACAGGGAGGATCCTCATAGCTGCAACTGCTACTTCCATCGCACTAACAAGGAAGATAATAGCCTCCCACCGTGCTGCTTCGCAACTGTCGAGGTAGCCATAAAACAAGGCCTGCCAAAGTTACCAAGGAGAATACCACAATAAACACCAACACCTGCACCACAACACCAAATGGCTATTAGTACGGGACTCCCAGTCGGGCCGGGAGGATAAATATATGGCCTTAAATTCCCTACCCGTACAATAGCCCACAGTTCCAGCCCCCGAGCTCTCGACCCAGTGCCTCCCTGGTCGGGTCCAGCCGTCTTCTCAGTAACGCCGATGCCCCAAACTCTGAAAACCATCAGGCAGCTCCAGTTAAGCCTGGACACCTTTCTCTCTTGCTAAAATTCACTTCATCCAACTAATTCTTGTCCTATCCCCACTTCCACCTAACCCCCTTTCACTACTCATTTTGATTGATTTGGAGAAAATAAGCCAGCTAGGTTCGATACTAGGCACCAGGTTCTAAGTCTGGTAGCACCTAGTTTTAATGGTAAACCTGCTAAATTTAAGACTAGCACCTCAGATCTGAAGACTGAAACTAAATAGTACTCTGGTCAACCTGCTAAGTTCGTGACTTGCAAGTCAGGTCCCAGGACTGACTCGTTGTGTACAATCTATATTTTATTAATTTCACCCCAACACCAAACGTCTCCAATGAAATTAATGAAAGCATATATGTGATCCACCGGGATTCAAACCTGGGTTATCACACAGAGATTTGTAGACACTCTAACCATTACACCACCATACCAACACAAGTACAAACTGGCGTAACAGCGAGGTTCGATGCTCACCATCTACTGTAGGGTATAGACTAGAACAACGAAAGCCGAGACTCACCTCTACCCTTTCACTTGTATGTGGTCTGAAACCTTGCACAGCTATAGTCTATTCGCTGTAAGCAGGCGAGAAATCATTACCTCTATCCTCTGTAACTCAAAAAGGGCTAGAGCAAATTGGCTGTAAATTACCACATCTATTCTTTGACTAACTCTTCCCAAATGGTAGAAATATTAGCTCGATTACTCTAGTCGTTTTTTAGTTACACAGGTTATAGGTCATTATTTCTCGCTTACTTACAGCGAATAGACTATAGTGGTCCGAGACCTAGCTTTCAATCAGAGCAGAAGGAGACTGAAAGTTGCACCCCGAGGAAGTCCAGACATAACCAGATGCTAAAGACAGACAATTAAGTGTGGTACCAAGACCCCAGTATGCCACATTAAAGACAAAATCAGCAGGTCCCCCTTTCCGACACCAGGGAAATAATAGTACATAATTATAGTAGTGTGTTTCTTTAAGGGGGGTCACCTGCTTTTATTAACTTTCTCTCCTTTTCTCTCTTTCTCTGGCTTGTATCCATTCGGGCCCCATTCAGCCAACTGTTTTAAGATGTTTATCCACATCCAGGTGTCGATTTCTTCCTGGCGAGCGATAGCGAGCCATAATTGTATGGAGAAATCCGGCTTCGCCGGAGACATTTTTCTATCGAAAAATGTACAAATTTAGCTTGCTGTCAAAACATAAACATATATATGCTGGCTCGCTACCGCTCGCCAGGAAAATAATGACACCTGGATGGGGGTAAACGTCTTAAAACAGTAGGCTGAATGGGGCCGAATGGATATAAGCAAAAGAAAGAAGGAGAGAGAAAGAGAAAAAAGCAAGGTGGGCTCCCTTAATAGTTAGAGTGCCTTCTTGCTATCCAGTGCACTCACCCTTTAGGGAGAACAAAACACACTTGTTTAACCTTGTGTTTCACTATCTAATTCTTAATTTTATGACCGAGCATTCCTGCTTCAACGTTATTTTGAACATTAAGGGGAGGTATTTAGTTTCTTCCCTAGACCTCCATCAAGCTTAAAATTACACCCCCTAGACCCCCTTTCAAGATAAATTTGTACATTTTTCGGTAGAAAAATGTCCCGGCTGAAAGCCGATTCCTCTTAAATTACAGGCTCGCTATCGCTCGCCAGGATAAAATCGATCCCTAACTGGCACGAAAGGTCTTAAAATTGACAGAAATGGGGCGAAAGTTCTTAAAATCGTCAAAATAATGGGGCGAACGTCTTAAAACTAGAAAAGCAATGGGGCTAAACATGAGGGAGAAAGGAGTCAAGAAAAAAATCCCTCAAGTGGAGATCTCCCCTCAAGTCAAACTATAGTCAAAACATGTAGAGAAAACATGAACTTGTTATGAAAATAGAAATAGAACTTCGCTAAAGCTCAATTCTGATACCAAGTTCATTAAAAAAGCACGTTTTCGCCATTTCCAATTTGATAAACTTAAGGGGAGGTTTTTAGTGTGTTTCCTAGACTTCCATCAAGCTTGAAATTACACCCCTTGACCCCTTTTCAAGATAATTTTGTACTTTTTCTACCGCCCAAGGCCGGTTCCTCTTAAATTACAGGTTCGCTATCGCTCGCCAGGAAAAAATCGACACCTAAATGGGACGAAAGGTCTTAAAAGTGACATAAATGGGGTGAAACTTCTTAAAATCGCCAAACTAATGGGGCAAACATCTTAAAATCTCAAAAGCAATGGGGCTAGACATGAGAGAGAAAGGGGTCCAGAAAAAAGTCCCTCAAGTGGATATCTCTCCTTAATCTACAGTATGTACATATAACAAGTTCTATGTATTGTTCTATGTATTGTTCTGTGTATTGTTCTGTGTATTGTTCTATGTATTGTTCTATGTATTGTTCTATGTATTGTTCTATGTATTGTTCTATGTATTGTTCTATGTATTGTTCTGTGTATTGTTCTGTGTATTGTTCTATGTATTGTTCTATGTATTGTTCTATGTATTGTTCTATGTATTGTTCTGTGTATTGTTCTATGTATTGTTCTATGTATTGTTCTATGTATTGTTCTGTGTATTGTTCTATGTATTGTTCTATGTATTGTTCTATGTATTGTTCTATGTATTGTTCTATGTATTGTTCTATGTATTGTTCTATGTATTGTTCTATGTATTGTTCTTACCATTATGGTGTGAACTTGTATCCAATTTTGCATATTATATGATTTGCCTTTGTGTTTGATGGTAGTTATATACAAAAATACTTTTATCTCCCTGTTAGTAGAACTCACCAATTCATATTTTGTCACCAACCAACTTCACTTCTAAACTCAATTAACGAAATCAACAAATACATGTGGCACTCCAAGGACTCGAACCTAGGATACTCACACCGAAGTCAACAAATACATGTGGCACTCCAAGGACTCGAACCTAGGATACTCACATCGAAGTCAACAAATACATGTGGCACTCCAAGGACTCGAACCTAGGATACTCACACCGAAGTCAACAAATACATGTGGCACTCCAAGGACTCGAACCTAGGATACTCACACCGAAGTCAACAAATACATGTGGCACTCCAAGGACTCGAACCTAGGATACTCCCACCGAAGTCAACAAATACATGTGGCACTCCAAGGACTCGAACCTAGGATACTCCCACCGAAGTCAACAAATACATGTGGCACTCCAAGGACTCGAACCTAGGATACTCACACCGAAATTCCGCGCATTTACAGATTCGCTCAAGCATAATATATGTGTGTGAAGTTGTGTTTTGTCTGTGTGTGTTCGTTGTTTTATGTTGTGTTTCGTGTTTTCCCTGTTCTTGCTCTGTCTTGAGTCGGCCACCCCCAAGAAAAACAAAATACTAAAATAGAATTAAATAGAAAATAAAAATAGAAATAGGAAAAGTGGGGATGGGCCCTGAGCATATAGATAGATAGATAGATAGATAGATAGATAGATAGATAGATAGATAGATAGATAGATAGATAGATAGATAGATAGATAGACAATATATATAGTTTTCCGTGAAAGGGGCATAATAGCATGACTTTACAACCAACCAACTCAGGTGACAACGTAATTGTTTCGTGATTCCCTTGGCCTTTTGTATCTGTGTCCGTGTTTGTATTGTGAAATTCGGTGGTTTTTAAGGGGAGACGGGTCGTTTTTCTAGTCCCCCTTCTCCCTCATATTTAACCCCATTTGTTTGCAGATTTTAAGAAGTTTGCCCCATTAGTTTGGCGATTTTAACATCATTCGCCCAATTTCATTGTCAATTTTAAGACCTTTCGTGCCATTTAGGTGTCGATTATTTCCTGGCGAGCGATAGCGAGCCTATAATTTTAAGAGAAATCGGCCTTCGGCCGGGACATTTTTCTACCGAAAAATTTACAAATGTATATTGAAGCGGGTCTACGGGGTTTTTTTCTAAGCTTGATGGAGGTCTAACGAGGAAAAAAACAAACTAAATAAATACATGAATTAACAGACCAAAAAAACAGCCACTGTCCCCTTAAGGGGGGTGACCTGCTTTTTGTTATTTCTGTCCTTTTCTCTCTTTCCCTGGCTTGGATCCATTCGGCCCCATTCAGCCAACTGTTTTAAGACGTTTATCCCCATCTAGGCGTCGATTTCTTCCTGGCGAGCGATAGCGAGCCAGCATAATATGAAGAAATCCGGCTTCGCCGGAGACATTGTTCCTATCGAAAAATGTACAAATTTAGCCTGCTGTCAAACAAAAATAAAAATATGCTGGCTCGCTACCGCTCACCAGTATAAAATTGACACCTGGATGGGGATAAACGTCTTAAAACAGTAGGCTGAATGGGGCCAAATGGATACAAGCCAGAGAAAGATAGAAAAGGACAGAACAAAAACAGGTCACCCACATAAGTGTGCAGTCAGCGTTTCTCACCCTGAAGTTACCACACACTCGCTGGCTCACTCACTATCACTTACGCTCTCTCTCTCTCTCACTCACTCTCTCTTTATCTATCTATATATCTATTTATGTATCTTCTCTCTCTCAATCTCTCTCTCTATCTATTTATATACTGTATCTATATTCTCTCTCTCTCTCTCTCCCTCTCTCCAACATGGGGTGACCACAGACAATCTTATCTTTTCTCGTTCCGGGTTTACAGATTTCTAGGCCATATTTTCTGGTGACTCATTAGCCTATCCGCTGTATCAGTCCTCCTTCGTATACCCTTATTTAATGTAATATTTAACTATGGAATACTAACATCAAACTCACAACTTGTAAAGGTGGTAAAACGCCTTTCGAAAATATTTTTAGAGGGTCAAACTACATACCCAATCCAGCCTCTATGTATTGAGTGTCATTCTTCTAGTATAGTATTTTATCCCAGTGGTGTGAGGATTGCCCTGTACAATTTTGATCACCTCATGTGTACGCCGGCATAATTTGTTTGTCTGTAAAGAAAAAGACTACACAAATGTTGTATGACGTAGAAATAACTCAAACATTTCTAGAGGTAACCTACCTCTAACACCTACATGTGCAATGACTGTGTATACATTCATTACCTAATTTATGAGGACAACAAAAATCAGGCAAGCCTTCAATTTTGGCTGTAACGTAATTGCCAAGCGTACACAGTTTTGTAGACATTCATGGAACTGGTTTGCAAAATGGCAGGGATTTAGAACATTATTTGGAAGAGCCTTGTTTTTTTTTAAATACAAAAAAGGCTATCTACAGTAAACCCAAAATTAGTTTTACGCCAGGGAGTTCGTATTTATTTCTTAGTTATCCTTCAAATGGAGAGAGAGCATCGTTTTCTTAATCCCTGGTGATAAGAAAACGCCATGCCACGCTATTTATGGGTAACTGATTTTTTTGTTATATATATTTTATTTATTTTTCTATTTATAAATGGAGGATGGAGGGGGTGGGGTTTTGGGGTTGGCAGGGTAGAGATATCAGATGGGTATTTTTGTGGTTAAATATTATTTTTCTACACTGTAGGAAGGAGTATAGCTAAAAAAAGAAAACAAAAATGTCAAAAGTGATGGTTTTTGGGTCAATGAAGGTTAATCCTCCCAAGGCCGCCCGTCACCTTTCCCTCTTTTACTTCCATGATTATGTTAAGGGGAGGTTTCTAGTTTGTTTCCTACTCCTCCAGCAATCTTAAAATTTCACCCCCTTGACAAGAAAAATGTGTACATTTTTCGGTAGAAAAATGTCCCGGCCGAAGGCCGATTACTCTTAAATTACAGGCTCGCTATAGCTCGCCAGGATAAAATCTACACCTAAATGGCACGAAAGGTCTTAAAATTGACAGAATGGGGCGGAAATTCTTAAAAATCACCAAACTAATGGGGCAAACGTCTTAAAATCTCAAAAGCAATGGGGCTAAACATGAGGGAGAAAGGGGTCAAGAAAAAAGTCCCTCAAGTGGAAATCTCCCCTTAAGCGAAAGCTGTGTCCATTCTCTTTACTCTATAATTATAATTGTATATGCATTATAATAATAATAATAATAATAATAATAATAATAGTTCTTAAAGCTAGCACATGCTAAGCTAGCTAAGGATAGCTCAATAAGGCCGATTAGGCGTATTTCCATTGGGGTCCTGTACTACTACCCCATCCCTTTGCTCATGAGGGATGGTAACGACTCAGTGCTTGTGAAAAATCTTTAATGCGCCGAGCGTGGGCGCGAACCCGGGCCTTCTGGGTGGAAGTCCGAGACGCTAGTCACTACACCAAGCGAGCCGCTGATCAAATTATGGTTTATGCTTAATTAACATCATGTCTTTGGAAGTAACTCAGGGTGTCAAAACAAGAGATCTAGGCATATTCCTTTCTTTCTCTAGTGAGCATTACTAAATAAACACAGTCAAGTTAAGGGCAGATATCCACTGGAGGGATTTTTTACTTGACTCCTTTCTCCCTCATGTTTAGCCCCATTGCTTTTGAGATTTTAAGACGTTCGCCCTAGTAGTTTTGACATTTTAAGACATTTTGCCCCATTTCTGTCAATTTTAAGACCTTTCGTGCCATTAAGGTGTCAATTTTTTTCTGGCGAGCGATAGCGAGCCTGTAATTTAAGAGCAACCGGCCTCCGGCCGGGAAATTTTTCTACCGAAAAATGTACAAATTTATCTTGAAAGGGGGTCTAGGGGGTGTAATTTTAAGCTTGATGAAAACATAGGTAACAAACTAAATACCTCCCCTTAATGCTTCAGAGTTCGTATTATGTGTTTGGAAGTGATAAAATGACCAAAACAACGCAACTTCATCCCAATTTTCCTATATTAATTCGCATATCCATTCCAATCTTAAAACACAATTGTCCCGGTTTGACACAATGCTCCCTTATTCCTATCGGCATTTTTCTTGGGAAGGATGTAGTATCCGGGTGTATGTGCCCTGCTGGCAATATATACAATAATGACAATAAGTCATGGGGTGGTGAGGAGGGCAAAGACCCCCCTCAACCGATTATTGTATCCCACGTCATTCAAAATAGACGGGAAGATGAATGTGAGCGTACCGAGTAGTGTAAACAAGGCGGGCGGTATGCCCGAATACTACATCCTTACCCTTTTCTTTATTCTACCCTCTGAGAACACGCTACCCCACCTGTCTATTCTTCCCCTTGCCTATATGAAATGTATGACGGATACCGTAATCAGGTATATGTAACTCACCCTATAAAGGACATGTCGGGTAGAATAGTTCACCATCGTTTTGTGAGGGACATTAATTAAATTGATTGTATCTTTCCGGGAAGTAATAAACTCGAGGTGCAATATATACAGTATACATGCTGGTCCTTCCAACTTGAGACGAACTTAAATGGACCAAATTACCAACTTCTCCCCATAATTAGGAGACGACACAGATTCATTATCAAACACAATATGCTAATTGCTCTTCATTTCAAGTGGGCCGAAGCAATTAGGTCATTACCCTTGGTTTGTCTCGTCACTCGGCTATTTTGGAGGGATACACGCACACCATTAAGGGGGGTCGCCTGCTTTTTTCTCTTTCTCTCCTTTTCTCTCTTTCTCTGGCTTGTATCCATTCGGCCCCATTCAGCCAACTGTTTTAAGACGTTTATCCCCATCCAGGTGTCGATTTATTCCTGGCGAGCGATAGCGAGCCAGCATTGTATGGAGAAATCCGGCTTCGCCCGGAGACATTTTTCTATCGAAAAATTTACAAATTTAGCTTGCTGTCAAAAACAAATATATATATATGCTGGCTCGCTCCCGCTCGCCAGGAAAATATTGACACCTGGATGAGGGTAAACGTCTTAAAACAGTACGCTGAATGGGGCCGAATGGATACAAGCCAAAGAGAGAGGGAGAGAAAGAGAAAAAAAAAAAAAAAAGTGGGCTCCCTTAAAACTCTCACACACCATCACAAAGAAACACATAGGGTGGCCACGAATTGTTATAAGTCACTGTACAGAATCCCATAGAATTTCATGGACATCTAATGATAGCCATTGTGCCAAAAATAAACAATGTGATAAAAAGCATCCAATATTCCCTTCATAATAATAACGATAAAAAAACATAGGATAAGTGGGGATTTGGCCTGAGTATACAGAACTGAATATAATAGTTTGCGTAATGAAAAGTAAATCCCCTCCCTTCCCAGAAAGAAAATGTGAGCTTGCAAAGAAAACGGTATAATACAATATAAATGGACTTGGCTATACTTAGCAGTGTAGCGGATACACAAACAACTTGCTCTATGCACATAATTTGGTCTCCCCCCCCCCCCCCACCCCTTTCCTCTCTCTCTCTCTCTCTCTCTCTCTCTCTCTTACCATATTTACCCTTTTGAGACAATATATAATTATGTATTCCCATGGACTTCTGCTTTGTCAATAATCAACTCAAATCTCTCTCTCTCTCTCTCTCTCTCTCTCTCTCTGTATTACCATATTTACCCTTTTGAGACAATATATAATTATGTATTCCCATGGACTTCTGCTTTGTCAATAATCAACTCAAATCTCTCTCTCTCTCTCTCTCTCACTTTTCCTATCTTATTCTACCACTTTCCCTTACTCTTTCAGTTACCATCTCTACTAGGACTAAATTCTAGCCACCTCGTTGAGATCATAAGGTCTGTGTGGCCAATGTATCGGTGTCTATCTAAATAAATACATGTCTTTCTATCTCTCCAGGCTGTCAAACGAGGCAAATCTTATTTCGTCACTATTACTATAGTCTATTCGCTGTAAGTAGGCGAAAATCATGACCTCTATCCTCTGTAACTCAAAAAGGGCTAGAGCAAATGGGTTGTAAATTTCCACATCTATTCCTTGACTGACTCTTCCCAAATGGTAGACATATTAGCTCGATTACTCTAGTGGTTTTTTAGTTACAGTGATTAGAGATCATGATTTATCGCCTACTTACCGCGAATAGACTATAGCACAGTCGCGCTAATAAGTTATTCTCGGCACCAAGTATGTTTTGATCAATAATTGGTATCAGCAATATCCAAGCTTCATTTAAACATATATATGCTTTCATTAATTTCATTGGAGGGGTTTGGTGTGGTGGTGAAATTAATAAAACATAGATTATTCATATGGAGTGAAATATACAAACATGTTCCTACACTTACCCACCCTATTCAACATCTGAGACATTAATACAGCACAAAGCGAGCCAAACGTAATGACAACTGGGACACGACTTATTAGCGCGACTGTACATACAAAGTTGATGATATGCTGGACAGTTCACATTATGTCTTTGAAAGTGACGAAGTAACGAAAACAATGGAATCCCATGTTAAGGGGAGACTGACTGGGTTTTTTTCGTTTTTTTTTAAATTTAATTCATGTATTTCTTTATTTCTTAGTTTTCTCTCTAGACCTCCATCAAACTTAGAAAAAACACACCCTAGACCCCCCTTCAAGACAGATTTGTACATTTTTAGGTAGAACATTTTCCCGGCCAAAGGCCGCTTCCTCATAAAATTACAGGCTCGCTTTCGCTCGCCAGGAAATAATCGACACCTAAATGGCACGAAGGGTCCTAATATTGACATAGAAATGGGGTGAAAGGTCATACAATCCCATAACTAATGGAACCAACGTCTTAAAATCTCAAAACTAGTGGGGCTAAACATTAGGCAGAAGGGGATCTAGAAAAAACGGTCTGTCTCCCCTTAATTTGCTTGCATATCTTTTCATATTTTGTCCAGCCTTAAAACAAAATTCCTGTCGAGTACCATGTCAGAATTATCCATTCTGTATGTAAACTAGGTAGTTTAGATACAAGCAGCCTCGTAAGGATCAGTACTATGTGCAACTCTCCAACTGATGTGTTTCAGCTAGGTTAGAAGCCCAGGCTGGGCTTGCGTATTCCATCACTGATCTTATGTATTGTTTATAAACTGTGGTGGTGGTTTCTTTGGACACAACAAAGAAACCACCACCACAGTTTATAAACAATACATCAGATCAGTGATGGAATACGCCAGCCCAGCCTGGGCTTCTAACCTAGCTGAAACACATCATAAGACCTTACAGACTATTCAAAACAAAGCCCTAAAAATCATTACAGGCTGCACAGCTACTATACCCACAGATCACCTACATCAAGAAACCAAAATCCTCAAAGTCAAAGACCATCTGGACATGAAAGGCACTCAATTCCTGGCAGCAGCCTCCACGAACCGAAACCACCCACTACACTAAATGGCAACACACCCACAGACACCAAGAAATATCAAAACAACACCCAGCACACGGTATCACACACAAATACTGTCCTCTCTCCCTCCCTGCCCACCCCAAACTAACTTCCAGAAGCACATCCATACTCATATCTCTCGCCGTTCCATCCAATCACTCATAGACAACACGCAGCTGCAAGCACGACCTCCCGAAATCCATCCTTCCGAATCCTCCCTTCCTCGTGAAGACAGAGTCCACCTGGCCAGGCTGAGATGCGGACACAATCCAGCTCTTCTGAGCTATCAGAAGAGACTGGATGACTCCGTCGTCGACACCTGCCCAGGATGTAACACAGCAAACCATACCATTAAACACATCATAGAAGACTGCATTTCACACAACCACATACGCCAACAACACAATCTACACTCAATGAGAGCTCTGTGGGAAAGCCCGATCGTGGCCATGGCCTTCCTCAGGGACTCGGGGCTGTTCGGCCAGGCAGCTTAGGGAACAACAGCAACAACAACTCTCCAACCTAAGAGTGAAACGTTACTCTCAGTCTTTCTTCTATTCAAAAGCTGAGCTCTGGAACTCTCTCCCAGAATCAGTCTTTCCCTCCTCCTATGACTTAAATTACTTCAAACTCCGTGTGTCCAGGCATTTTGGCTCGAACGTCCCTTGATTTTGGCCCTGTCACTCTTTCAACTATGGGGCAGGCACTCGCTACAGGCAGTTCTGCCTTTTGTCTCCCTCACTCACATAGAAAAACAAATGATGTTGTTGCTTACTTTCCTATATACTGCAGGCATAAAAAAAGAAAAAAAAGACAGAAAAAGAAAAACTCTCTGCCCCGTCTGTTTTGCCGGGCCAAACCGCATTGTCCTGTGTGTCTTTGGTCAACATGGTTCCTGCTCTCCGTATCAATCCACCCCAAACTTTTCACGGTAAACTTTTCTTCTTAGTTCGCGATCTAGTAAAACGGTACGAGACGTGTTTACCTCAAGATTTCGGATCCTTCACTCTTTATTTTCTATTTTATTATATTGATGTGACATGAATATAGGAAAGGTGAGGTTTCTTACATAATTTTGATAACATACGGGAAGGGGTCTTTTTTTTTTTTTTTTTCTATGTGAGTGAGGGAGACAAAAGGCAGAACTGCCTGTATCGAGTGGCTCCCCCAGAGTTGAAAGAGTGACAGGGCCAACATCAAGGGACGTTCGAGCCAAAATGCCTGGACACACGGAGTTTGAAGCAATTTAAGTCACAGGAAGAGAGAAAGATTGATTGTGGGAGAGAGTTCCAGAGCTCAGCAGTTGAATAGAAGAAAGTCTGAGAATAACATTTCACTCTTGGGTTGGAGAGTTGCACAGAGTAGGGGTGGGATTGTGTTGCAAGAAGGGTACTACAAACCCTACGTAGAGGAGGTGGTATACACTGGGAAAGCTTTGAGGAAC
Organism: Paralithodes platypus; assembly: GCA_032716605.1. Taxonomy (NCBI): domain Eukaryota; kingdom Metazoa; phylum Arthropoda; class Malacostraca; order Decapoda; family Lithodidae; genus Paralithodes; species Paralithodes platypus. The sequence goes on from CM064563.1 coordinate 19,509,902, forward strand.
ATTGATTTATTATAGTAGCGATAGAATAGTGAGAGAGATGCAACATTGCGGCGAAGAGAGAGTGATTGCAGAGAGTTGGTGAGTGGGTGGGAGTTAATGATACGAAAGGCTTTCCTTCCTACTTTGTCTAGGAGTACGGTGCGAGAGAATCCTCCCCACACATGTGAACAATAATCAATACAAGGATGCACTATGCTCGTGTACAGAGCAAGAAGCTGTGCAGGGGTAAAGAACCCCTTGAGGCAGTTGAGCACACCTAGCTTCTGGGAGGCTGCCTTAGCAAGACTGGTAATATGGTCCTTCCAAGTGAGAGCAGAAGAAAAAGAGACATCGAGAATATTGTGAGAAGATGAAGGATTTATTTTTGTATTGTTGAAGTGAGAGGGATAGTCCGCTGGAAGTTCTGAACGGATAGTAAGATGAAGATATTAGAGTTTTGGAAGCATTAAAGGTAACAAGGTTTTCTCTGACCCAATTGGAAATAGTAGTTATATCAGAAGATAAGTGTTGCATGGCTTCATTACGTTTGTCTTTGAGGTATTGCTGGCTGGGGATTTCAGGAAAATTAATTGAGTAGTGTAAGGTAGAGTTGTCTGCGTATGAATGGATGGGACTGGAGGCACAGTTGAGAAGATCATTTATGAAAATTAGAAAGAGAATGGGAGATAGGACAGAACCCTAAGGAACACCGGAGTCGATAGGATGAGGAAGTGAGCGATGGCCGTCCACAACCGCAGCTCTGGAACGGCCGGAAAGGAAATTAAGAGACAAAGGCACAGATGGAGGGATAGAAACCGAAGGGGAGTAGTTTAGAAATTAGAGATTTGTGCCAGACTCTATCGAAGGCCTTCGATATGTCTAGTGCAATAGTAAAGGTCTCACCGAAATCCCGAAAGGAGGATGACCAAGAGTTAGTAAGATATGAAAGAAGATCACCAGTAGAGTGACCCTTAAGGAAGCCATACTGGCGATCTGAGAGTAGATTATGAGAAGAAAAATGCTTAAGGAATTTGGAAGCAAGAATAGTTTCAAAAACTTTAAGAGATACAAGAGATGAGAGCAATTAGACGATAGTTGGAGGATTGAGATCGGTCACCCTTCTTTGGGACAGGTTGAATGAGAGCAAACCTCCAGCAAGAAGGGAAGACGTTAGAGGAGAGACAGAGACGAAAGAGTTTGCCTAGGCAGGGAGTCAGCACGGTAGCATAGTTTTTTAGTACAACAGGAGGAACACCGTCTGGACCGTACGCCTTCTTAGTATTAAGCCCAGAGAGGGTAGAAAATACATCTTTAGAAGAGATTAGGATATTAGGCATAAGCAGGAGAGAGGGGGGTGGAGAGGGAGGAATAGCACCGGAATCATCCAAGGTGGAGTTTCTAGCAAAAGTTTGAGCGAAGAGTTCAGCTTTGTCAGAGGAAGAATTGATGGGTGTGCCATCAGAGTGGAAAAGGGGAGGGAAAGCCGAGGAAGAGAAATTGTTGGAGAGGTTTTTGGCTAGATGCCAGAAAGCTTGGGAAGGGCTAGAGTTGGATAGTTCAGTGCATTTATTATTGATGAAAGAGTGTTTGGCAAGTCGAAGAACAGATTGGCTTGATTTCGGGCAGAAACATAGGAAGAATGAGATTCTTGAGTCTTAAGACGTCAGTACCGTTTGAATGCTTCCTCCTTATTGCAGACAGCAGTAGAACAAGCGTGAGTAAACAAGATTTGTTTTGCATTAGACTGAGAGAAAGAAATGGACTGTATGATTCCATGCCTGAGAAGAAATGGACTGTATGATTCCATGCCTGAGAAGAAATGGACTGTATGATTCCATGCCTGAGAAGAAATGGACTGTATGATTCCATGCCTGAGAAGAAATGGACTGTATGATTCCATGCCTGAGAAGAAATGGACTGTATGATTCCATGCCTGAGAAGAAATGGACTGTATGATTCCATGCCTGAGAAAGAAATGGACTGTATGATTCCATGCCTGAGAAAGAAATGGACTGTATGATTCCATGCCTGAGAAGAAATGGACTGTATGATTCCATGCCTGAGAAGATTACCTCGGTAATGCGTTCAGCACTCTCCGAGGGTCCCCGGCCACGGAAGCAAAAGTCATTCCATGGGAAATCAAAGAAGTACTGCCCAAGAGTCACCTCCCTAGACCTCCATTAAGGGGAGGTTTTTAGTTTGGTCCCTAGATATCCATCAAGCTTAAGATTACACCCCCTTGAGCCCCTTTCAAGATAAATGTGTACATTTTTCGGTAGACAAATTTTCCGGGTAAAAGCCGGTTCCTCTTAAATTACAGGCTCGCTATCGCTCACCAGGATAAAATTGACACCTAAATGGGACGAAAGGTCTTAAAATTGACAGAAATGGGTTGAAAGTTCTTAAAATCGTCAAAATAATAGGGCAAACGCCTTAAAAATTCAAAAGCAATGGGGCTAAACATGAGGGAGAACGGGGTCAAGCAAAAAATCCCTCAAGTGGAGACGTCCCCTTAAGCTTTTCAAAATACCCCCAAGACTCCCCTCCGAGATATATGTGTCCATTTTTCGGTACATATTTTGTGTTTTTGTTTTTAAGAATTGGTGCAATTTAGTTTTTAATCAGCCTAACCTAACAACCTAATTTGTAAATTTTTCGGTAGAAAAAATTTCCCGGCCGAAGGCCGGTTCTTCCAACATTACAGGCTCACTATCGTTCGCCAGGGGGAAAATCGACACCTAAACAGCATGAAAGGTCTAAATATTGACGAACAAATGGGGCAAAAGGTCTTAAAATCGACTAACTAATGGGGCAAACATCTTAACATCTGAAAACTAATGGGGCTAAACATAAGGGAGAAAGTGGTCCAGAAAACCGGCCCATCTCCCCTTTAAAAAAAAAAGACGGTTTGCATTAGGCTACTAGAGATCCTACGGTAACAGAGATCGGCCAACCTCCGCCATCTTGGAGCCACTGGTAATATTTTCCTCTCTTTACACTTAACCCTTCTTTGGCGGCGCCCGGCTATAGTCGAGTGAAATAAATGTGGCCTATGTGGCGGGCCCCGGCTATAGTCGCATGCAATTTTGAGCACGTAATGTCCTCTGAGAGAGAGCGGAGCGGTGGGAGGAGCATAGGTTACCTCATGACCGCTCGCCACGGTGGCCGTGGAGCTACTGAGATGTATTCCGCCCTACTCCACCCTCCCTCACTCGTTTCACACGTAATAATGTAAGCAAATGACCGTATTTTAGCGATTTTGCCCTTCGGTTGCACGATCGTTGCAAGACAACCAGTGATCGTAGAAGGATGGTTCTGGTGTCATTGGAAAGCTCATTTATCGCCCTTTCAGGGATACATACTTGTATTACACTCTGGCTCTTGTTTATGCATGAAAACGAGCACGGAAACAAGCTCGTTTACGGTAAAAAACCCCGCTGGGCGGCACAGTCAAATATACTCCACCACCCGCTCTTTGAGTGTTAAAGTGTTAAGGGGGGGGGTAATTTTTGTTTTCTTTCTCTCCTTTCCTCTCTTTCTCTGGCTTGTATCCATTCGGCTCCATTCAGCCAACTGTTTTAAGACGTTTATCCCCATCCAGGTGTTGATTTCTTCTTGGCGAGCGATAGCGAGCCAGCATTGTGTGGAGAAATCCGGCTTCGCCGGAGACATTTTTCTATCGAAAAATGTACAAATTTAGCTTGCTGTAAACAAAATATATATATACTGTATAGTGTATACAGTATATGCTGGCTCGTTACCGCTCGCCAGGAAAATATTGACACGTGGATGGGGGTAAACGTCTTAAAACAGTAGGCTGAATGGGGCCAAATTGATACAAGCCAAAGATAGAGGGAGAGAAAGAGAAAACAAGCAAGGCAGGTCCTCTTAAATATCTACGTACCCATAATAAACGTTTGGAAATAACTGTTAAAGGATAAATTATATAGTTTGATCTTTCGATATACATTCTACATATTATGATCATAAAGAAAATAATGTAACCCCGTTTTTTGATAATTTAGGTACCAAAATGGCGTCCAAAGACAAAGATGGCCACTCTCTCACATACTACCGATCAGTTGGCTGCCCTGATCTTCGCCCCAAAAATCCCAGCTGTTCCCAATCTCGTCTACGACTGTTTTTGACCTTTGTATTGCAACTCTTACACTAACCAGAACCACAATTACGATCCCTACAGAGTTACCGGTACTTACGGAGGCTGGTGGAGCGTGTGAATGTGTGGATGTCGTGTGGATGTCGTGTGGGAGAAGTCTAAACGTCGAAATACCCGCAAATTGTCGCCCGAGAACGCACACGTAAACTTTCCACCGGCCCTCGGTCGGGACATTTTTCTATCGAAAAATGTACAAATTAATCTAGAGGGGGATTCTAATGGATGTTTTTTTTAATGTTTGATGGAGGTCTAGGGAGGAAACTTAGACAAATAAGAAACACATGAAAATAATCGACCAAAAAGTGAACCATCCCCCCCCCACCCCCCCTTAAACTGGCCAAACTAATGGAGGGAACATCACATAATCTCAAAACACTAATGGGGCTAAACAGGAGGGAGAAAGAGGTCCAGAAAAAAAACCCCAATCCCTTAATCGAGTAAACCTTCTTTCTAACTTGGCCGACCAACTGGGCCGAAAGAAATTTTTTTAAGCGTTAGTTTTCAGATTATAAGATGCTTGCCCCATTAGTTTGTCGATTATAAGACATTTCACCCCATTTCCTTGTTAATATTAAGACCTTTCGTGCTATTTAGGTGTCGATTTTTTTCCTGGCGAACGATAGTGAGCCTGTAATTTTGGAAGAACTAGTGAAAAATGTACAAATTAATCTGATGGATGGTTTTCTTAAGCTTGATGGAGGTCTAGGGAGGAAACTAAGACATAAATACAGTAATATATAAATAAATAAATCCCCCCAAAATACCACTATCTCCTTAAGGGGAGGTTTTTTAGTTTGTTTCCTACTCCTCCAGCAATCTTAAAATTTCACCCCCTTGACCACCTTTCAAGATAAATTTGTACATTTTTCGGTAGAAAAATGTCCCGGCCGAAGGCCGATTACTCTTAAATTACAGGCTCGCTATCGCTCGCCAGGATAAAATCGACACCTAAATGGCACGAAAAGTCTTAAAATTGACAGAATGGAGCGGAAATTCTTAAAAATCACCAAACTAATGGGGCAAACGTCTTAAAATCTCAAAAGCAATGGGGCTAAACATGAGGGAGAAAGGGGTCAAGAAAAAAGTCCCTCAAGTGGAAATCTCCCCTTAATTGAGCAAACTGAGGCGAAGGAAAGTTGTTAAGCAATTACTGCCAAACAAAATGAGCGAAGCGTCTTGTCTGCTGGGACGCGTTAAAGAGAGAGAGAGAGAGAGAGAGAGAGAGAGAGAGAGAGAGAGAGAGAGAGAGAGAGAGAGAGAGAGAGAGAGAGAGAGAGAGAGAGAGAGAGAGAGAGAGAGAGAGAGAGAGAGAGAGAGAGAGAGAGAGAGAGAGAGAGAGAGAGAGAGAGAGAGAGAGAGAGAGAGAGAGAGAGAGAGAGAGAGAGAGAGAGAGAGAGAGAGAGAGAGATCCTTTGTTATTTGTTTAAGGGGAGGTGGGCCGGTTTATGTGGCCTCCCCTTCTCCCTCGTGTTTAGCCCCATTATATTTTCAGATTTTAAGATGTTAGCCCCATTAGTTTTCAGATTTTAAGCTGCTTGCCCTACTAGTTTTAAGATTTTAAGACCTTCCGCCTCATTTCCTTGTCAATATTAAGACCTTTCGTGCTATTTAGGTGTCGATTTTATTTCCTGGTGAACGATAGTGAGCCTGTACTTTTAGAAGAACCAGCCTTCGGCCGGGAAATTTTTCTATCGAAAAAGGTATAAATTAATCGAGAAGGGGGATCTAATGGATGTTTTTCTTAAGTTTGATGGAGGTCTAGGGAGGAAACTAGACAAACAATAAATAAATGAAAACAATTGCCAAACTAATGGGGCTAAGAATGAGAGAGAAAGGGGTCCAGAGAGAGAGAGATATCCTTTGTTACTTGTTCAAACTTTTTCCGGAAGAGGAGTATAAAATATAGTATATTAACCCCTTGAAGCTCTGACGCGTTTTGCAGTTTATTTTGGCTATCATTAGACGATGGTATGCAGCTTAGGAAGTATCTGTGGGTATTAAAAGGGTAAATACTATCTCAATCAACCCTTTGACTTCCATATACCGTTCCTAATCTGATTAAAACCGTCTAATAATTACCAGAAAACAGAAAGAAAATGCGTCTTGGAGCTTGAAAGGGTTAACACTATATCAAGCTCCATTATGCAAACAAATCGAAGCAGGTTTTGTTTTTCGTCTGTCTTTTTTTGTCTATTTTTTGTTTTCTTTTCCCGGTCCCTCCTAAATGACATGCTTACTATCGCTCGCCAGGACAAATTGACACCTAAATGGCACTAAAGATCTAAATATTCGCAACAAAAATGAACGGGTCTTAACATCGCCTAACTAATGGGGCGAAAGTCTAAACAAATCTCAAAACTGATGGGGCTAAGCTACCCAATACTTACAAACTGACAAGACAAGACAAGCCATGACATCATTTTAGGAAGGGTGAGCCAGGCAATCAACTTTACACCACAATGCTGCTGAACCACATATTGTACAGTCGCGCTAATAAGTGATGTCTCGGCACCAAGTATGTTTTGATCAACAATTGGTATCAGCAATATCTAAGCTTCATTCCTTCATATCGAGTGAAATATCCAACCATGTTCCTACACTTACCCACCCTATTCAACATCTGGCAGACATTAAGGGGGGGTGACCTGTTTTTTCTCTTCTTTTCTCTCTTTTTCTGGCTTGTATCCATTCGGCCCCATTCAGTCTACTGTTTTAAGACGTGTATCCCCATCCAGGTGTCGAATTGTTCCTGGCGAGCGGTAGCGAGCCAGCATTTTTTGTTTTAAATGTTTTTACAACAAGCTAAATTTGTACATTTTTCGATAGAAAAATGTCTCCGGCGAAGCCGGATTTCTCCATACAATGCTGGCTTGCTATCGCTCGCCAGGAAAACATCGACGCCTGGATGGGGATAAACGTCTTAAAACAGTAGGCTAAATGGGGCCGAATGGATACAAGCCAGAGAAAGAGAGAAAAGGAAAGAAATAAAGCAGGTGACCCTCCGCCCTTAATACAGCACAGAGCAAGCCAAACGTAATGACAGCTGGGACGTGACTTATTACCTCAACACCTCACCTCAAAGGTCCTCACTAAGGGGGGGGGGGGGGGGGGGATGGGCGTATATTTATATATATATTTTATATTATCTTTTAAATTTCCTCTCTATACTTCCATCAAGCTTAAGGGGAGATTTCCACTTGAGGGATTTTTTTCTTGACCCCTTTTTCCCTCATGGTTAGCCCCATTGCTTTTGATATTTTAAGACGTTCGCCCCATTAGTTTGGCGATTTTAAGAACTGTTGCCCCATTTCTGTCAATTTTAAGACTTTTCGTGCCATTTAGGTGTCAATTTTTTTCCTGGCGAGCGATAGCGAGCCTGTAATTTAAGAGGAACCGGCCTTTGGCCGGGACATTTTTCGGTAGAAAAATGTACAAATTTATCTTGAAAGGGGGTCTAGGGGCTGTAATGTTAAGCTTGATGGAAGTCTAGCGAACTAACTAAAAACCTCCCCTTAAGAAACAACCCAAGAGCCCCCTGCAAGATATTCATGTACATTTGTTGATAAACTCGCCTACTGTCAGCAAGCACAATACGAAGAACGCCGTCCTAATATACTGTATATATATACTGTATACAGTATATATACCGGTATATATATATATATATATATATATATATATATATATATATATATATATATATATATATATATATATATATACCGGTATATATATATATTTTTTTTTTTATTTTTTTTTTTTTTTCCCAGACGACGTAATTCCCGAGAAGGGGTGGCCATGAACATTAGGAGTTGGTCACGAATCGCTAGGTCAAGTTGCCCGGGCTTGACATCTACCAATAAAATGTTGACAGTGCGGGCTCGATCCGCCGACCCTTTGATCAGCAGCCGACGCTCTACTGACTATGCGACGGCTCGCTACCCGTCCTAATACTGAAAGGGTTAAATACTGCTTCATCCTTTGATAATTGACCACTTGCGAGTTTCAGGCTATAAGGAATTTGGAATTGATTTACATTGACATTTAGCAGAATTACCAGCTAAAATGCGGTTGTAGTACATTTATAAATACACACAACTAATTGTTATCCACTAGACATCTACTTTATTGTTGTATTTCTGTTTAATACCGATGTTCACGCCACCAACTTCCTTATAGCCAGAAACTCGCAAGTGGTCAAGTCAATTACGGCTCTAAAATATCGGCCCAAAACAAAACTATACTTTTTCTTAGTATACGATAGCGCTAATAAGTCATGATTCACCTGTCATTACGTTTGGCTCGCTCTGTGCTGTATTAATGTCTGTCAGATGTTGAATACGGTGGGTAAGTGTAGGAACATGTTGGTATATCTCACAGGAAATTAAGACATGTTGTTTAGATATTGCTGATACCAATTATTATTGACAAAAATATTCGTGATGCCGAGACTTCACTTATTTGGCCGATTTTCTCTCTCTCTCTCTCTCCCTCTCTCCCTCCCTCCCTCTCTTATTTGAAACTTATTTGAAATCTAAAAATCTAAATCTAAAACCTCTCTCTCTCGCTCTGTACAAGGCCAGGGGTACCAATCAATTCCGTCACCTTTACCTGCCGGGGTCTTGGGTGATTTAACTATTTACGAAGGGTTGTGGGAATATCAGCAGTTAATTGTATTCTATTTTAGTGTAGGCTTTGATGTTAATTTATTTATCATTATTATTATTTTGTATTGTATATTTTATTATGTATTTATTTATATTTGTATTATATATATATATATATATATATATATATATATATATATATATATATATATACATATATATATACAGTATACAGTATATATATATATATATATATATATATATATATATATATATATATATATATATAGGGGCCACGCCCCTCGACACGCAGCCAATCAGCTTCGACCCCGCCAACCGACCACCACCTTCCCGCATCCAGTGCGCATGTGTGACGCGGTCCTCTCTTTTACACTCCTAGAATACCCCTCCACCAATAGCAGACTTTTGCCCCCTGATTTTCGCCTCCTCTGATCCTCCACCCTCCATATATACCCTTCCTGTTTACCTTTTATATCATTCCATCCTTACTTGATAATGCTGGTTGTCCAGTGAAACGCGTCGTATATCCTGTATCATCATGTACATTAATGTAACCCTGTACCCTTATTGTAAGACCTTGTATTGAGTTTTGTTCACATGTGAGGGGAGGTTCCTCTCACACCGCTCTCCTAGACAAGGTTGAAAGGAAGGCCTTTCGTATCATTAACTCCCGTCCACTCACCAACTCTCTGCAATCTCTCTCTCTCTCCGCCGCAATGTTGCATCTCTCTCGCTATTCTATCGCTACTATAATAATCAGTGTTCCTCAGAGCTATCCCAGTGCATACCACCTCATTTACGTAGGGCACGTGGTACCCGTCTTGCAACTCAATCCCACCCCTACTTTGTGCAACTCTCCAACCCAAGAGTGAAACGTTACTCTCAAACTTTCTTCTACTCAACAGCTGAGCTCTGGAACTCTCTCCCAGAATCAGTTTTTCCCGCTTCCTATGACTTAAATTGCTTCAAACTCCGTGTGTCCAGGTATTTTGGCTCGAACGTCCCTTGATTTTGGCCCTGTCACTCTTTCAACTATGGGGGAGGCACTCGCTATAGGCAGTTATGCCTTTTGCCTCCCTCAATCACATAGAAAACCACCATGAATTTTGCTAGTCTCATTCATCTACTTCCTGCCACCCAGCGAAAACTCATCAGAGACCTGGAAACTTTGAATAATAAAATTTCCAACGCAGAAATTGCCATTTCTTTCAACCTCGTATGTATTAAAGAAAATATATTACCTGGCTTTACTAACATAAAACTTCACGAGAATGCCAGACATCGCACCAGCACCCTCCAGTTTCGTGAAGAACTGGTGAAGGACGAAATAATTGAAGAACGAGAGCTCGCCAACAACCTTTGTAAAGAACGAGATGCTCTTCTACGGATTTGGGAAGACGAAACCCCTCCAGACCACCTCAAAGCCGAAATCAACACAGCCCTCGAACAACTCCTTGAACAACACAGAAGACAAGCCGAAAACACAACCATATATACAGTATATATATATATATATATATATATATATATATATATATATATATATATAATATATATATATATATATATATATATATATATAAAATACATACCGTATATATAATATATAAAATATATATAAAATATATATATATATAATATATAAAAATATATATATACCGGTATATATATATTATATATACCGGTATATATATATATATATATATATATTTTTTTTTTTTAAACTATACTGTATAATATGAAATAATATTACGAGGGTTTGTGTGTGTATGTGTGTGTATGGGGAGGGGGTGGGGAATATCGTCACCTATTGTATTCTCAAGGGCATAAATAAAAAGATGTTTAACCCTGATTGAGCCGAGGTCTCTTTTGGGGATCTTTCCTGTCTCGCTCCATTAGTTTTGATATTTTAAGACGCTTCACCCAGTTAGTTTGGCGATAATAGTAAACTTCACCATTTAAGGGGAGTTGTGGTGGAGTGGTCTTGTCACTGGACTGGTAATCCAATGGAATCTGGTAATATTCCAATATTTCAATGGGAAGACATTATTGGGATGGAATTTGTGCTGTACCTAGTATCAGTGCATTACCACAAATCCCACCGAAACGCCAAAACAAAAATACCCTCATTGTTCCCTGATTAAATAGCATTGTATGAATATTCCCATATTCAAAATAGGCTACAGGGGGACAATGCCTAGTGAGCTCATTGCTCAATAGGTGGCGTTCTGAGAGTGAAGGTCCGATTCAGACAGTGAAGCACTGGAGCGAGGCAGCTTCAGAGATGGGGCTGCTTCGAGCCATGAGTGAGCAACTAAGCCCCATGCATCCTGCGATGGCAAGATGGCAGGGGCTGTTTTCAGCTAAAAAGTGCTTCACATGCCTCACTCCCTAGACTGGAACAAGACCTCACAGGCTTCATCGTTGATAACGGTTGAATGTACAGGCTCTCAGCCTAGGCCAGAGAAGGAGTAGTTGGGTAAAAAAAAAAAAAAAAAAAAAAAAAAAAAAAAAAATCAGATGTCGATTTGTATCGCTCACCCGTAACCTAGAAGAAATCGGTCTTCGGCCGGGATATATTTGTTATCGAAACTTGTGTACACATTTAGCTTGAAGGAGGTCCGGTTGGCTTAATAGGGGAGATATCCACTTGAGGGATTTTTTTCTTGGCTCCTTTCTCCCTCATGTTTAGCCCCATTGTTTTTCTAATTTTAAGACGTTCGCCCCATTATTTTGACGATTTTAAGAACTTTCGACCCATTTCTGTCAATTTTAAGACCTTTCGTGCCATTTAGGTGTCGATTTTATCCTGGCGAACGATAGCGAGCCTGTTATTTAAGAGGAACCGGCTTTCAGCCGGGACATTTTTCTACCGAAAAATTTATCTTGAAATGGGCTCAAGGGGGTGAAATTTCAAGCTTGATGGAAGTCTAGGAAACACACTAAAAACCTCCCCTTAAAGTATGTTTCGGTTCTCTTTTAGGTTCTCTTTTACTATTAACCCATTTTTCGGTTCTCTTTTACTATTAACCCATTTTTCGGTTCTCTTTTACTATTAACCCATTTTTCGGTTCTCTTTTACTATTAACCCATTTTTCGGTTCTCTTTTACTATTAACCCATTCAGTACCGGTGACGTCTTTGTCTTCATATTCTGGACACTATTAGACGAGTTCATTCAGCTTCGGAAGGATCATCATTCTGTGGTTGCTCAAAAGGATGAATTAAATGAGATAGTCTGCAGCCATTTAATTGTTAAGGGAGACCACCTCGCTTTTTTTTCTCTTTCTCTCCCTCTCTCTTTGGCTTTTATCCATTCGGCCACATTAAACCTACTGTTTTAAGACGCATACCCCCATCCAGGTGTCAATATTTTCCTGGCGAGCGGTAGCAAGCCAGCATATATATATTTTTGTTTTGACAGTAAGTTAAATTTGTAAATTTTTCGATAGAAAAATGTCTCTGGCAAAGATCGATTTTTCCATACAATGCTGGCTCGCTATCGCTCGCCAGGAAGAAATCGACACCTGGATAGGAATAAACGGTCTTAGAACAGTTGGCTGCATGGGGCCGAATGGATACAAGCCAGGGAAAGAGAGAAAAGGGAGGGAAAGATAAAGATAAAACAAAAGTCGGTGACCCCCCTTAAGGGGAGGTTTTTAGTTTGGTCCGTAGATATCCATCAAGCTTAAGATTACACCCCCTTGAGCCCCTTTCAAGATAAATTTGTACATTTTTCGGTATAAAAATTTCCCGGCTGGTTCCTCTTAAATTACAGGCTCGCTATCGCTCGCCAGGATAAAATCGACACCTAAATGGCACGAAAGGTCTTTAAATTGACAGAAATGGGTTGAAAGTTCTTAATATCGTCAAAATAACGGGGCGAACGTCTTAACATTAGGAAAACAATGGGGCTAAACATGAGGGAGAAAGGCGTCTAAGAAAAAAATCCCTCAAGTGGATATCTCCCTTTAAGAGGTCGTTCCTAAGCTGAACAAAATCTTTTAAGAGGTCCCAGAATACAGTATATATATATAATGCAAAGGATGTCGCCGGTACGGAGGGGGTATAATATTATTTTGGGCTATGCAGTCGGTCCGCAGTCCACGAGTTTGTCTGTCAGTCTGTGTGTTTTGGGCTATGCAGTCGGTCCGCAGTCCACGAGTTTGTCTGTCAGTTTCAGTGTCTCGCGAGCATGATGAAGGTAAGGAGAGAGAGAGAGAGAGAGAGCGAGAGCGAGAGAGAGAGAGAGAGAGAGAGCGCGAGAGCGAGAGAGAGAGAGAGAGGAGAGAGAGACTGTAGGAGGGTAGGCGTGTAAACTTCAACATCCATCTCCATATTTCACGAGAACAGTAACCTTGTGCCTTTTAAACCCTTAAGGTGGTATATATATATATATATATATATATATATTATAGTTTGATCGTTAGACTTCCATCAAGATTTAAAACAAAAAATTAGAACCTCCTTCAAGATAAATGTGTACATTTTTCGGTAGAAAATGTTCCGGTCTTAGAATTACAGGGTCGCTATCGCTCGCTAGGAAAAATCGATACTTAAATGGCACGAAAGGTCTTAATATTGACAAAGAAATGGGGCGAAAGGTATTAAAATCGCCAAACTAAAATGTAACGAAAACGTCATAAAAAATCAAAGCTAATGGGCCTAAACATGAGGGAGAAACAAAGAAACGCCTCCCTCTAAGGATTATGACGCGATTTGGCAAACTATGTCGGCTAGCATTAGACGATTTTCTTTAGATCAGTAAGGCTATAATGGAAGTCAGAGGGCTAAGGGGGGTCACCGGCTTTTTTTTTTATCTTTCTCTCCTTTTCTCTCTTTCCCTGGCTTGTATCCATTCGGCCCCATTCAGCCAACTGTTTTAAGACGTTTATTCCCATCCAAGTGTCGATTTCTTCCTGGCGAGCGATAGCGAGCCAGCATTGTATGGAGAAATCCGGCTTCACCGGAGAAATTTTTCTATCGAAAAATGTACAAATATAGCTTGCCGTCAAAAACAAAAATAAATATATGCTGGCTCGCTACCGCTCGCCAGGAAAATATTGACACCTGGATGGGGGTAAACGTCTTAAAACAGTAGGCTGAATTGGGCCGAATGGATACAAGCCAAAGAGAGAGGAGAGAAAGAGAAAAAAGCGAAGTGGGCTCCCTTAACCGAGACAGTCTTTACCCTTGTAATTCCCACATAACCTTCTTAAACTGCGTACAATCTTCGTAAACTGCTTACAATCTTCGTAAACTGCTTACAATCTTCGTAAACTGCTTACAATCTTCGTAAACTGCTTACAATCTTCGTAAACTGCTTACAATCTTCTTAAACTGCTTACAATCTTCGTAAACTGCTTACAATCTTCGTAAACTGCTTACAATCTTCGTAAACTGCTTACAATCTTCTAATCGTCAGAATCGAACCATATAAACAGGAGGTCCAGCCACCTACACCACCAAGAAGCTAGGTTGGTGGTGTAATAGTTAAGGGGAGGTTTTTAGTTGATTCCCTAGACTTCCATCAAGCTTAAAATTACTCCCCCTTGACCCCCTTTCAAGATAAATTTGTACATTTTTCGGTAGAAAAATGTCCCGGCTGAAAGCCGGTTCCTCTTAAATTACAGGCTCGCTATCGCTCGCCAGGATAAAATAGACACCTGAATTGCACGAAAGGTCTTAATATGGGGTAAAAGTTCTTAAAATCGCTAAACTAATGGGGCAAACGTTTTATAATATCAAAAGCAATGAGGCTAAACATGAGGGAGAAAGGGGTCAAAAAAAAAAATCCCTCAAGTGGATATCTCCCCTTAAGATGCTTATGCTCTGGGTGTGGTGTCCCGAGTTCGAATCCTGGGAGGACCATATGCTTTCATTAGTTTATTCAAGAACATTGGGGTTTGTAATGAATGATTAATGTTAAGAACGGGGTGTTACTTATTTCTACCAGTATTCCTCCCCAGTATTCTACCCCAGTATTCTACCAGTATTCCTCCCCAGTATTCTACCAGTATTCTACCAGTATTCCTCCCCAGTATTCTACCAGTATTCTACCAGTATTCCTCCCCAGTATTCTACCCCAGTATTCTACCAGTATTCTACCAGTATTCCTCCCCAGTATTCTACCAGTATTCCTCCCCAGTATTCTACCAGTATTCTACCAGTATTCCTCCCCAGTATTCTACCAGTATTCCTCCCCAGTATTCTACCAGTATTCCTCCCCAGTATTCTACCAGTATTCCTCCCCAGTATCCTCCCCAGTATTCTACCAGTATTCTACCAGTATTCCTCCCCAGTATTCTACCAGTATTCCTCCCCAGTATTCTACCAGTATTCTACCAGTATTCCTCCCCAGTATTCTACCAGTATTCTACCAGTATTCCTCCCCAGTATTCTACCAGTATTCCTCCCCAGTATTCTACCAGTATTCCTCCCCAGTATTCTACCAGTATTCCTCCCCAGTATTCTACCAGTATTCTACCAGTATTCTACCAGTATTCCTCCCCAGTATTCTACCAGTATTCCTCCCCAGTATTCTACCAGTATTCCTCCCCAGTATTCTACCAGTATTCTACCAGTATTCCTCCCCAGTATTCTACCAGTATTCCTCCCCAGTATTCTACCAGTATTCCTCCCCAATATTCTACCAGTATTCTACCAGTATTCCTCCCCAATATTCTACCAGTATTCTACCAGTATTCTACCAGTATTCCTCCCCAATATTCTACCAGTATTCTACCAGTATTCTACCAGTATTCCTCCCCAGTATTCTACCAATATTCTACCAGTATTCTACCAGTATTCTACCAGTATTCCTCAAATATTGTGTGGGGTTGATAGTCTTATAATCGAAATCCGGCACCCCTAAAGCCGGTATCACACGAGCGCTTTTTCCCTCAACATTTATCCTCAACACTGGTCTGGCAGCTTAATAGGTCAACATTAACTCTATTTATTTTGCCTAAATTCATCTACCATCAGTCTAGTTTCCGATACCAGTGCAAAATATTCCAGAAATGTTGCCAGAAAAATGTTGATCATGGAATGTTGACTATAAAAGCTCTCGTGTGATACCGGCGTAAGGGGAGGTTTCCACTTGAGGGATGTTTTTCTTTAACCCTTTCTCCCTCATGTTTAGCCCCATTGCTTTTGAGATTTTAAGACGTTCACCCCATTAGTTTGGCGATTTTAAGAACTTTTACCCCGCTTATGTCACTTTTAAGAGCTTTCGTCCCATTTAGGTGCCGATTTTTTCCTGGCGAGCGATAGCGAGCCTGTAATTTAAGAGGAACCGGCCTTTGGCCGGGACATTTTTCTACCGAAAAATGTACACATTTATCTTGAAAGGGGGTCAAGGGGGTGTAATTTCAAGTTTGATGGAAGTCTAGGAAACACACTAAAAACCTCCCCTTAAGAATGACAAGTTGTTTATATGTATCTAAGCCCCACCAGTTATACTTATAATAAACAGCTTTTCCTGTTATGAGGTACCGGATTTCGATTAAAAGACGGTCTACCCCCCCCTCCCCCCCCATAGTTGAGGTTGGGGAGGAATACTGGTAGAAATATCAGATTTCTCCATGAGAGAGAGAGAGAGAGAGAGAGAGAGAGAGAGAGAGAGAGAGAGAGAGAGAGAGAGAGAAAGAGAGAGAGAGAGAGAGAGAGAGAGAGAGAGAGAGAGAGAGAGAGAGAGAGAGAGAGAGAGAGAGAGAGAGAGAGAGAGAAGAAAGAGAGAGAGAAAGAGAGAGAGAGAAGGAAGAGAGAAAGAGAGAGAGAAAGAGAAAGAGAGAGAAAAAGAGAGAAAGAGAGAGAGAGAAAAAGAGAGAGAGAGAGAGAGAGACTCAACACATTCAATAACACCCCCCCCTTAATTCCTTCCTCTAGCCCCCCCCCCCCTTCTACCATTACCGTCAACGAATCGCCGTCACGTCCCTGGATACGTATATTATAACACCTGGGGCCATAGCGTCCTACAAGGGGAGATAGGCTGTTTTTCTGGACCCCTTTCTCACTCATGTTTAGCCCCATTAGTTTTGAGATAGTCAGACGTTCGGCCCATTAATTTGGCGTTTTTTTCGCCCCATTTCTTTGTCAATACTAAGACTTTTCGTGACATTTAGCTATCGATTTTTTTTCTGGCGAGCGTTAGCGAGCCAATATTTTAAGAGGAACCGGCCTTCGGCCGGGAAATTTTTCTACCGAAAATGTACAAATCTATCTTGGGGGGGGGGGGGGATCTATAAACAAAAAAATAATAAAACAAATTACATTAATTGCTCTTTCCATTCACATATGCATAGCCTACGTGAGTTGCAGTTGGGATGTGTGTACATGCTTAGATTGATATGCAGGATTCGAAGTTGCATAATAAATCATAGGCAGTGTCCACCATTCTTTAACTGTCTTCGTGGTGCGATGCATAAGGTGTTGATTTTCGGTGTGAGCATCCTGGATTCGAATCCACGGACTGCCACATGTGTTTGTAAATTTCATTAATCGATTTTAGGAGTATAGTTGGTTGTTGGAAGGAACATAATAATATAATACTAATAATAATAATAATAATAATAATAATAATAATATTAATAATAATACTACTAATAATACTACTAATAATAATAATAATAATAAGAAGATACATAAATCAGTAATTAAATACCCTCCCCCATAAGCCCTTCCTCTCCTCTCTCTCTCTCTCCCACCCCTACCGTTACCGTCAACGAGTCACCGTTACGCCCTTCGATACGTATATAATACCTGGGCTATCTCGTCCGTAAAGGAAGTCACCTGCTTATTTTCTCTCTTTCTCTGGATTGTATCCATTCGGCCCCATTCAGCCTTTTGTTTAAGACGTTTATCCCCATCCAGGTGTCGATTTATTTCTGACGAGCGATAGCGAGCCAGCATTGTATGGAGAAATCCTGGCTTCGCCGGAGACAAATTTAAAAATTTAGCCTTCTGTCAATTTTTTTTTTTTTTTTTTTAAATATGCTGGGTCGCGGGGAAAACTCGACACCTATATGGCACAAAAGGTCCTAATATTGGCAAAGAAATGGGGTGAAAGATCATGAAATCGCCAAACTAATGGAACCAACTTCTTACCATTTCAAAACTAGTGGGGCTAAACATGAGGGAGAAGGGGGTCCAGAAATGCGGCCTATCTCCCCTTAAACAGGTAGATGGATAAATAGATAGGCGTTTGTTTATATGTACAGTCGCGCTAATAAGTGATGTCTCGGCAACAAGTATGTTTCGATTAATAATTAGTATCAGCAATACCTAAACTTCATTTCTTCATATCGAGTGAAATATACAAACATGTTCCTACACTTACCCACCCTATTCAACATCTGACAGACATTAATACAGCACAGAGCAAGCCAAACGTAATGCCAGCTGGGACATGACTTATTAGCGCCATCGTACAGTCGGCCAAATAAGTGAATCGCAGCACCAAGTATATTTCGATCAATAATTGGCATCAGCGCTATCTAAGCATTAATTCATCGTTTCGAGTGAGATATACAAGCATGTTCCTACACTTACCCACCCTATTCAACATCTGACAGACATTAATACAGCACAGAGCAAGCCAAACGTAATGCCAGCTGAGACATGACTTATTAGCGCAACCGTACAACCACTGACAAATGTTGGTGACCTCTTAGTGTTGTCTTTATGCAAATATATATTTTTTGATTGATGTGCAACTAGCCTACTTTCCACTTTTCCGGACCACTTTCTCCCTCATGTTTAGCCCCATTTTCAGATGTTAAGATGTTTGCCCCATTAGTTAGTCGATATTAAGATCTTTCGCCCCATTTCTTAGTCAATATTTAGACTTTTCGTGTTCTTTAGGTGTCGATTTTTTCCCTGGCGAACGATAGTGAGCCTGTAATGTTGGAAGAACCGGCCTTTGGCCGGGACATTTTTCTACCAAAAAATGTACAAATTAATGTAGAAGGGGGATCTAATGGATGTTTTTTTTTTTTTATTTGATTGAGGTCTAGGGAGGAAACTAGAAAAATAATGAATACATGCAAAAATCGACCAAAAAGTGAACCATCTCCCCTTAAACAACTTAATAGCATTTGTGTGTACATTTTCGTAACATATTTGCACCAGTGAACTTACAGAACAATAGAATAAAGAACAAGGCTAATAAAACACTAACATTAATATTCCTACCTCATTCGTGTACATTTTCGTAACATATTTGCATCAGTGACTTTTAAAGAGCGTGCACCGATATAGACTCCATCTCTTATATATTATATTAAGGGGAGGTTTCAAGTTTCCTCCCAGACCTCCATCCAGCTAAACAATTACATCCCCTTGACCCCTTTTCAAGATAAATGTGTACATTTTTCGGTAGAAAAATGTCCCGGCCGAAGGCCGGTTACTCTTAAAATACAGGCTCGCTATCGCTCGTCAGGATAAAATCAACACCTAAATGGCACGAAAGGTCTTAAGATTGACAGAAATGGGGCGGAAATTCTTAAAATCACCAAACTAATGGGGCAAACATCTTAAAATCTGAAAAGCAATGGGGCTAGACATGTGGGAGAAAGGGGTCAAGAAAAAAAGTCCCTCAAGTGGAAATCTCCCCTTAACGCTAACCTTCATCCGCTATATATGCCCGTGTGAAGGCACTGGAAGAAGGACCAACTCTTACTGTAATATTGAGCGTCTGTAAACAATTTTTTTTTTTTTTTTTTTTTTTAACGCCTTCGTTTTTGAGATTATAAGACGCAAGCCCTATTACTGTAGGTTGGCGATTACATTATAAGACGCAAGCCCTATTACTGTAGGTTGGCGATTACATTATAAGACGCAAGCCCTATTACTGTAGGTTGGCGATTACATTATAAGACGCAAGCCCTATTTCTGTAGGTTGGCGATTACATTATAAGACGCAAGCCCTATTACTGTAGGTTGGCGATTACATTATAAGACGCAAGCCCTATTTCTGTAGGTTGGCGATTACATTATAAGACGCAAGCCCTATTACTGTAGGTTGGCGATTATATTATAAGACGCAAGCCCTATTACTGTAGGTTGGCGATTACATTATAAGACGCAAGCCCTATTACTGTAGGTTGGCGATTACATTATAAGACGCAAGCCCTATTACTGTAGGTTGGCGATTACATTATAAGACGCAAGCCCTATTACTGTAGGTTGGCGATTACATTATAAGACGCAAGCCCTATTACTGTAGGTTGGCGATTACATTATAAGACGCAAGCCCTATTACTGTAGGTTGGCGATTACATTATAAGACGCAAGCCCTATTACTGTAGGTTGGCGATTACATTATAAGACGCAAGCCCTATTACTGTAGGTTGGCGATTACATTATAAGACGCAAGCCCTATTACTGTAGGTTGGCGATTACATTATAAGACGCAAGCCCTATTACTGTAGGTTGGCGATTACATTATAAGACGCAAGCCCTATTACTGTAGGTTGGCGATTACATTATAAGACGCAAGCCCTATTACTGTAGGTTGGCGATTACATTATAAGACGCAAGCCCTATTACTGTAGGTTGGCGATTACATTATAAGACGCAAGCCCTATTACTGTAGGTTGGCGATTACATTATAAGACGCAAGCCCTATTACTGTAGGTTGGCGATTACATTATAAGACGCAAGCCCTATTACTGTAGGTTGGCGATTACATTATAAGACGCAAGCCCCATTACTGTAGGTTGGCGATTACATTATAAGACGCAAGCCCTATTACTGTAGGTTGGCGATTACATTATAAGACGCAAGCCCTATTACTGTAGGTTGGCGATTACATTATAAGACGCAAGCCCTATTACTGTAGGTTGGCGATTACATTATAAGACGCAAGCCCTATTACTGTAGGTTGGCGATTACATTATAAGACGCAAGCCCTATTACTGTAGGTTGGCGATTACAATATAAGACGCAAGCCCTATTACTGTAGGTTGGCGATTACATTATAAGACGCAAGCCCTATTACTGTAGGTTGGCGATTACATTATAAGACGCAAGCCCTATTACTGTAGGTTGGCAATTACATTATAAGACGCAAGCTCTATTACTGTAGGTTGGTGATTACATTATAAGACGCAAGCCCTATTACTGTAGGTTGGCGATTACATTATAAGACGCAAGCCCTATTACTGTAGGTTGGCAATTACATTATAAGACGCAAGCTCTATTACTGTAGGTTGGTGATTACATTATAAGACGCAAGCCCTATGAATGTAGGTTGGCGATTACATTATAAGAAGCAAGCCCTATTACTGTAGGTTGGCGATTTTAAGATGATTCGCCCCATTTTTTTGTGTCAATGTTGAGACATTTTGTGCCATATAGATGTAGATTTTATGCCGGTGTGCTATAGCGAGCGTGTAATTTAGGAGGAACCGGCCTTCGGGTTTTTTTTTATAAAAACATTTATAAATTTATCTTGATGGGGGGGGAGGGGGGGGTCTTGTGGTGTGTTTTTAAACTTGATAGGAAGTCTAGGAATGAAACTAAATATACTACTACTACTACTACTACTACTACTACTAAATATACTACTACTACTACTACTACTACTAAATATACTTTTTTTTATTTTAAACCACTCAGTCTGTGCATCCCCTCTTTGGACCCTAGACCAGGTCAGAATAGTCATCAAAAGCGCCTGACTTCGTTGTCATTCAGCTACTTCCTATTCCGGGGTAAGCACTCAGACTCATCATCGTGGATTACTACTACTACATTGATTTTTATTTAATATTTTTCATACATTTCATGTTACTACTACTACCATCACTACCTCCACCATCACCACCACCACTACCATATATTTAATATTGTACACATACTAAATTTCACAAGCATCAGATACTACTATTCTACACCATGCAACTTCAATCCAGTCTCCTTCCTATGCGACCCTCTGCCACTGCTGCCTCGTAGTCTACTTCTGCCACCGTCACTGGTTGTGGTGCAGACCTTCTTGTTCCCCGCAGGCATAGTAGTGCTGATCTGAGCAATGAGAAAGATCGACGGCATCTCATTCAGGCTACGACGTGGCTCCTAGGCTGTTGCTTCTTCTCTGCGATGATCTCTGCTAGCCTTGAATAGAAGCACTGGGCCCTGGGTCCCATCCTTCCTGATGTGGTGAAGACTAGTGGGGTAAAGCTGCCATGTTCGACGTGTAAGATCCTTTCTCCATATGTCCTGACCTTCTCTCGTTAGTTCCTCTTGTGTGCAGCCTCCAGAGACTGCTCGCTGTAGCTGTGGGCCATTGGGTCGAATACTCTTATGTCAAAGAACGCTCGCTGTGCATTTGTCCAAAAGCCTCTTGCACTAACGTCCAATCTTGCTTCATTGGATGTGTTGGCCGTCCTGTGCTGCATGATCTCTCCATCCAAGGGAATGAGTGATGGTTAGCTCACCACATCTCTACACACCTCCCTGAGCATGTTCGCTGTTACATCTCTTACTTCATCGTGCCTGATGCTGATGAATCCTCCTTTCTTACATATCATGGTGTGGTCTGTATCGTTGATGGTTCCACAAACGCATCGATCGGGCAGTCCTTCAATCGGCCAATCATACCTCAGTGCAATAGCATCATTAAATTCTTGTTTGTTGAGATTGAAGCTTTTTGCCTTGATTGGTAGTGTTGTCAGCCAATTTGAAGCGCCCGTTTCTTGTGCTATTTGTAGTTTTCTTGTTTGTCTCGGGTGAAGTTATCCCATCAATTGTGCCAGGTCATTTTTCTGTGAGTTTTGCCTCTCCGACGTGATGGTCTTTCTGATGTTGTAGATGTCTGCCTGGTCTACTTCACCGTCAGAATCTTGTGCTATGATACGGTCAGTGAGAGATCCTGTTATCTTTACTGAGTTCTGGTATTCCGTTACCGCCCTCTTCACTGGGTCGATGATTCCCATCCCTCCCAACCTAGGAGGCAGTGCGAGCAGCTCCCTCTCTGTATCATTCGGGGTGTGCAACTTTATCCACGCTGGGATGAGTTTGTCTCTGATGGCATCTTCCAGCGGTTGAAGTAATGCGCTCACATTTGGAACGGTTCTCATCAAGTAGGTCCAGCGATGTTTGACCCCATATGTGAATGCCGAATACGCGGCCTGTGGTTCCGTCTTTGCAATATTGGCCAGTTTCTCAATTTCTTTTACCCATTCTCTGACCTTCTCCTCTATGTATTTGTTCTTGAACTCTTCCGTGCCGATCACCGCCCCAAGGTGACGCTGTCCGTCCTTTGTTACTACCACTTCACTACCGCTGAAAGCTTCTACCGCCCTTTCATAATGTTCTGTTTTTACTATTAGTATTGACTTTCTGGCATTTGGATGGTACCCTATTTTTGGCCCTACCTCTGATATTTGCTCCCACCAGTGCTTGAGATTGTTGACTTTTCCCGCTCCAGTGAGATCGTCTGCATAGGCCACCTGCTTTACTTGCATCGCCTCATGGCTTGTTAAGGTTAGCAACACTGAGAGACCTAAGGCGTACATTGCCATTGCTACTGGGTCACCTTGTGTGGTTCCTTCCATTGATTTCAGAGGTGTTCCCCTTCGTGTGTTCTGGTTGTTTACTATGAAGAGGTCCGTACTATAGGTGTTCTCTACATAGGTGGCAAAACTGGGGCATTTTACTTTGATGTTATGTATTGCCGTCTTTCTGTTGATGGTGTTAAAGGCGTTTGTTGCATCCACTAGCAGTACAGCTTCACAGTCCACTTGCTCATATATTTTTCTTATGGCATGAATTGCTGCCTCTCCCCCTGCTTGGTGGCCGGCACACACTTGGAGATTACCGGCCGCTGACCGCACATCGTCTTTCACCATATACTACTACTACTACTACTAAATATACTACTACTACTACTACTACTACTACTAAAAACAATAATGAAAATCAATAAACCAAATCTGCCCTTAACCCCTTCCTTACCGAGGTTGTATTTCGTGTTATTCCAGCTATATTTAGACGATTTTCTGCAGCTTAGAAGGACACAGTGGTAGTTACAATGAATAATCTAGGTAGTTTGAAGCCTATTAATTGCTACACGTCCTCCCTAAGCTGGATAAAATTGTCTAATAATATCCAGATTATAATAACAAGGACAACTCGGTACTGAAGGGGTTAAAGAACGTGCGCCGAAATAGACCCCAGTTGTTGCTTATTAACGCTAACCTTCATCCGCTATGCTCATTGTGAACGGCGCTGGTGGTGATATTAACGCTAACCTTCATCCGCTATGCTCATTGTGAACGGCGCTGGTGGTGATGCATTATATATTGCTTGCGAACATGATACTAGGAAAACTATTTGTAAAGTTTTCGATAATGATAAATAAACACACACACACACACACACACACATACACACAGACACACACACAGACACAGACACACACACACACACACAATATCTCATAGTAGACAAAATAACCTAACTATCCAAAGTATCTCCTAACAGAATAACAAATTAAAATGTAGGTCACATTGTACAAAATAACTAAATCACCAAAATACCTCATAGTAAAACAAATATACTAAATCGCCAAAATAACTCATAGTAGAAAAGTTAAACAAGATCTAGGACACATAGTAAGAAAATCAACTGAATCGCCAAAATATCTCTTAGTCAAAATATATACTAAATCACCAAACAAATACAAATAAATGAATATATATATATATATATATATATATATATATATATATATATATATATAAATCGCCAAATAATCTCATGTATGTATGTATGTGTATGTATGTATGTATGTATGTATATACTCAGGCCCAATCCCCACTTTTCCTTTTTGTTTTGAGGGGGGGGAGGGGGGGGGGGAGAGGGGGGGGCCGATTCAAGACAGAGCCCGAATAGGGACATCACAACATAAAACTATGAACACACAAAAACAAAATACAAATTCACACACATCTAGGTCATCCAGGAGAAGACCCAGAGACCAGGGTCACCAAGGTCCCTCCAGCACTTCCCCGGACTCCGACCACCCGGAGAGGTTCCGATCTCGGCAGGCAGATACGCAGCAGAGCGAAACCACAAGCCCGCCCACCACACTTCCAGGCGCACCCTTCATATAAACCACCTCCCCGGGCCAGGCGCCTGGTGGACTATTATCTAGTCCAACTTGCGCCCGACCCCTTCCCCCAAATGACCACGTGTTCATTCATCTATTCACAAGCATTCTCCATTCATTCCTGTTTATTACCACTTCCCTTGCCTAATCTATAGTCTCGTAGTAAAAAAAATATACTAAATCACCAACATAATCTCATGGTATATAAATAAACTAAATCGCCGACATATCTTCTAGTAGAAAAGTAAACAATATGTAGAAAAGTAAACAATATGTAGAAAGTAAACAATATGTAGAAAGTAAACAATATGTAGAAAGTAAACAATATGTAGAAAGTAAACAATATGTCAATATGTAGAAAGTAAACAATATGTAGAAAGTAAACAATGTGTAGAAAGTAAACAATATGTAGAAAGTAAACAATATGTAGAAAGTAAACAATATGTAGAAAAGTAAACAATATGTAGAAAGTAAACAATATGTAGAAAGTAAACAATATGTAGAAAAGTAAACAATATGTAGAAAGTAAACAATATGTAGAAAGTAAACAATATGTAGAAAGTAAACAATATGTAGAAAGTAAACAATATGTAGAAAGTAAACAATATGTAGAAAAGTAAACAATATGTAGAAAGTAAACAATGTGTAGAAAGTAAACAAATGTAGAAAGTAAACAATATGTAGAAAGTAAACAATATGTAGAAAGTAAACAATATGTAGAAAGTCACGAATATCACAGACCAAACTTCATAAAAACCTTCACTATAATTAGACCGAATATCTCAAATCAATCCTCTAGTCATTGTCAGGAAGTTGGAGCCGTAAGTACCAGTATATAGCTGATATATCAAAACTACAGTATACGACGTGTGGATGAATAGAAAGCGTGTGGCATTTGATTATACGTAATTATAGTTAAGGGGGTGACCTGCTTTGTTTTCTCTCCTTTTCTCTCATTCTTTGGGTTGTATTCATTCGGCCCCATGCAGCCTACTGTTTTAAGACGTTTATATCTATCCAGGTGTCGATATTTTCCTGGTGAGCGGTAGCGAGCCAGCATTATTTTTTGAAGTGTTTTTGACAGCAGGCTAAATTTGTAAATTTGTCGATATAAAATGTCTCCGGCGAAGCCGGATTTCTCCATACAATGCTGGCTCGTTATCGCTCGCCAAGAATAACTCGATACCTGGATGGGGATAAACATCTTAAAACAGTAGGCTGAATGGGGCTGAATGGATAAAAGCCAGGGAAAAAGAGAACAGGAGAGAAAAAAAAGACGGTGACCCACCTTTAAGAAGCAAGCAAATTCATTGGCTTCACGGGAAAATCGTTTGAATACACGTCTGAAATAGTTGTATCCTCGCTTTATACAATTGCTCGGCTCGCCTGTGTACAATCTTGGTGTCCATATTATATAAAGGACATAGATAAACGGGAGAGAGTACAGCGGAGAGTTATATACAACATGGTTCCTAGACTAATACATAAGTCATGTGAAGAACGCCTATCAAACAGTTAAGGGGGGATGGGCTGGTTTTCTGGACCACTTTCTCCCTCATGTTTAGCCCCTTTAGTTTTCAGATGTTAATATGTTTGTCGATTATAATAGTTAGTCGATTATAAGACCTTTCGCCCCATTTCTTCGTCAATATTTAGACCTTTCGTGCTATTTAGGTGTCGATTTTTTCTCTGGCGAACGATAGTGAGCCTGTAATGTTGGAAGAACCGGCCTTCGGCCGGAATTTTTTTCTACCGAAAAATGTACAAATTAATCTAGAAGGGTGATCTAATGGATGTGTTTTTTTTTAAATTTAATGGAGGTCTAGGGAGGAAACTAGAAAAATAATGAATACAAGCAAAAATCGCCCAAAAAGTGAACCATCTCTCCTTAAATCTGTTTAGTTTAACAAAGTGCAGGCTAAGAGCGGAACTAATCCAAGTGTTTGAAATAAAGGTAAAGACAAATTATTTATGTCAACACATACTTCACAATTAATAATTCAAATTACACTAAAGGAAATGGTAGCAAGATAATTGGTAGCTAGATAATTGGTAGCAAGATAATTGGTAGCAAGATAATTGGTAGCAAGATAATTGGTAGCAAGATAATTGGTAGCAAGATAATTGGTAGCTAGATAATTGGTAGCTAGATAATTGGTAGCTAGATAATTGGTAGCAAGATAATTGGTAGCAAGATAATTGGTAGCTAGATAATTGGTAGCAAGATAATTGGTAGCAAGATAATTGGTAGCTAGATCATTGGTAGCTAGATAATTGGTAGCAAGATAATTGGTAGCAAAATAATTGGTAGCTAGATAATTGGTAGCAAGATAATTGGTAGCAAGATAATTGGTAGCAAGATAATTGGTAGCTAGATAATTGGTAGCTAGATAATTGGTAGCTAGATAATTGGTAGCAAGATAATTGGTAGCAAGATAATTGGTAGCTAGATAATTGGTAGCTAGATAATTGGTAGCAAGATAATTGGTAGCAAGATAATTGGTAGCTAGATAATTGGTAGCAAGATAATTGGTAGCAAGATAATTGGTAGCAAGATAATTGGTAGCTAGATAATTGGTAGCAAGATAATTGGTAGCAAGATAATTGGTAACTAGATAATTGGTAGCTAGATAATTGGTAGCAAGATAATTGGTAGCAAGATAATTGGTAGCTAGATAATTGGTAGCTAGATAATTGGTAGCAAGATAATTGGTAGCTAGATAATTGGTAGCAAGATAATTGGTAGCAAGATAATTGGTAGCAAGATAATTGGTAGCTAGATAATTGGTAGCTAGATACCGTAATTGGTAGCTAGATAATTGGTAGCAAGATAATTGGTAGCAAGATAATTGGTAGCAAGATAATTGGTAGCAAGATAATTGGTAGCAAGATAATTGGTAGCAAGATAATTGGTAGCAAGATAATTGGAAAGCCTTTTAGCTAACATACAAAAAATATTTTTGTTTTCAATCAAGTAGTAAACCTAAGGAATGGAGCACCTATTAGTGTAATTGAATATAACACTGCTGAAACTTCCAAAATTCGCATAGATAAATATCTTGCTCTTGACCCTATTAACTGCGTTTGTAAAGGAAGTGCGAGTAAGGGTGTGTGTGTGTGTATGTCTGTGCATGTGTATGTGTGTGTATGTGTATGTGTGTGTGTGTGTGTGTGTGCATGTGTATGGGTATGGGTATGTGTGTGTGTGTGTGTGTGTGTGTGTGTGTGTGTGTGTATGGGTATGTGTGTGTGTGTGTATGGGTATGGGTATGTGTGTGTGTGTGCATGTGTATGGGTATGGGTATGTGTGTGTGTGTATGTATGTGTGTGTCGACGAACTATACCCTGTTTCTTTTCAACTGACGGTAAATTGCAAAGTTCCCATCAAGATTTCTTAAGTTATTTTGAAGATTTTGTTGTGAAATACGGTGCTAATTATATAAACTTGGGTCTTAATATGATGCAGAGACATAGTAGTTTCATATTTTCCACTGAGTATCGATCAATTGACCACTTGAGAGTTTCGTTCTATAAGGAAGTTGGACTTTTAGACATCGATAGTTAACAGAATCACCAGCTAAAATGCGGTTGTAGTACATTTATAGATCCATAACATCCAATTCAACATACTCTTTAGCCATCCGCGAAACCTACAATATTGTTGCACTTCTGTTTACTATCGATGTCTACAGCTCCAACTTCCTTATAGCCTGAAACTCGCCAGTGGTCAATTAGCTGCTAAGTGGTTGAATTTACCGTCAGATGAAACTAAACAGACTATAACTGTGTAAAGGTCTCCAGAAAATGACAGTAACATTAAGGGGAGATCTCCACTTGAGGGATTTTGTTCTTGACCCCTTTCTCCCTCATGTTTAGCCCCATTGCTTTTGATATTATAAAACGTTTGCCCCATTAATTTAGCGATTTTAAGAACTTTCACCCCATAGTAAGACCTTTTGTGCAATTCAGGTGTCGATTTTATCCTGGCGAGCGATAGCGAGCCTGTAATTTAAGAGGAACCGGCCTTCGGCCGGGACATTTTTCTACCGAAAAATGTACAAATTTATCTTGAAAGGGGGTCTAGGGGGTGTAATTTTAAGCTTGATGGAGGTCTAGGGAACAAACTAAATACCTTCCCTTAAGTAACACCCCGTTCTTAACATTAATCATCAATTAACCACTTACTAGTTTCGTTCTATAAGGAAGTTGGAGCTGCACACATTGATATTTAGCAGAATTACCAGCTAAAATACAGTTTTAGTTCATTTATAAATACATAAAGCCCAATTCGACATACATAAAGCCCAATTCGACATACATAAAGCCCAATTCGACATACATAAAGCCCAATTCGACATACATAAAGCCCAATTCGACATACATAAAGCCCAATTCGACATACATAAAGCCCAATTCGACACACCATTTATCCATCAGAAACGTACATTATCATGGCATTTCTGTTTAACATCGATGTTCACGGCTCCAACTTCCTTATAGCCTGAAACTCGCCAGTGGTCAATTACAAACCCCAATGCCCTTGAATATACTAATGAAAGCATATGGTCCTCCCGGGATTCGAACACAGGGTTAGCAGTTAGTCAAAAACGGAACGGCGGGCCAAGTGTTTTTTCAGTGCCGTACATAATGTCAATATGAACGTGCGCGGAGAAACGACTCTGCGGTTAAAGGGAGGTTTCCACTTGAGGGATTTTTTTCTTGACTCCTTTCTCCCTCATGTATAGCCCCATTGCTTTTCTATTTTTAAGACGTTCGCCCCATTATTTTGACGATTATAAGAACTTTCGACCCATTTCTGTCAATTTTAAGACCTTTCGTGCCATTTAGGTGTCGATTTTATCCTGGCGAGCGATAGCGAGCCTGTAATTTAAGAGGAACCGGCCTTCAGCCGGGACATTTTTCTACCGAAAAATGTACAAATTTATCTTGAAAGGGGCTCCAGGGGGTGTAATCTTAAGCTTGATGGATACCTAGAGACCAAACTAAAAACACCTAGAGACCAAACTAAAAACCTCCCCTTAAAGAGCGAGGGAGTTACGTGTAGTGTGAATGGCCACTAAGTATGTAGATCACGGAAGGTTAAGGGGGCCTACCTCGTTTTTGTCTCTCTCTCTCTCTATTTTTAATTAATTCGGCCCCATTCAGCCAACTGTTTTAAGACGTTTATCCCCATCCAGGTGTCGATTTCATCCTGGCGAGCGATAGCGAGCCAGCATTGTATGAAGAAATCCGGCTTCGCCGTAGCCATTTTTCTATCGAAAAATGTACATATTTATCTTGCTGTCAAAACAAAAATATATATATGCTTGCTCGCTACCACTCGCCAGGAAAATATTGACACCTGGATGGGGGTAAACGTCTTAAAACAGTAGGCTGAATGGGGCCGAATGGATAAAAGTCAAAGAGAGAGGGAGAGAAAGAGAAAAAAGCGAGGTGGGCTCCCTTAACATATAAGAGATTGAGTCTATATCGGCGCCCGCTCTTTAAAAGTCACTGGTACAAAATATATATGTTACGAAAATATAATGGCCAAATAATTAATGTCTTCGCTGGTATTAAATGTTGCTAGTTGTGTGCTGCATTAATGTCTGTCAGATGTTGAATAGGGTGTGTAGAGATAGGACCATTTGTGTATCTCTTACATTTTGCTGGTTGTGTGCTGTATTAATGTCTGTCAGATGTTGAATAGGGTGTGTAGAGATAGGACCATTTTTGTATCTCTTACATTTTTGCTGGTTGTGTGCTGTATTAATGTCTGTCAGATGTTGAATAGGGTGTGTAGAGATAGGACCATTTGTGTATCTCTTACATTTTGCTGGTTGTGTGCTGTATTAATGTCTGTCAGATGTTGAATAGGGTGTGTAGAGATAGGACCATGTTTGTATCTCTTACATTTTGCTGGTTGTGTGCTGTATTAATGTCTGTCAGATGTTGAATAGGGTGTGTAGAGATAGGACCATTTGTGTATCTCTTACATTTTGCTGGTTGTGTGCTGTATTAATGTCTGTCAGATGTTGAATAGGGTGTGTAGAGATAGGACCAATTTTGTATCTCTTACATTTTGCTGGTTGTGTGCTGTATTAATGTCTGTCAGATGTTGAATAGGGTGTGTAGAGATAGGACCATTTGTGTATCTCTTACATTTTTGCTGGTTGTGTGCTGTATTAATGTCTGTCAGATGTTGAATAGGGTGTGTAGAGATAGGACCATTTTTGTATCTCTTACATTTTGCTGGTTGTGTGCTGTATTAATGTCTGTCAGATGTTGAATAGGGTGTGTAGAGATAGGACCATTTGTGTATCTCTTACATTTTGATGGTTGTGTGCTGTATTAATGTCTGTCAGATGTTGAATAGGGTGTGTAGAGATAGGACCATGTTTTGTATATCTTACGCGAAACGATGAATTAAGGAGAGATTTCCAATTGAGGGATTTTTTTTCTTGACCCCTTTCTCCCTCATGTCTAGCCCCATTGCTTTTCAGAGTTTAAGACGTTTGCCCCATTAGTTTGGTGATTTTAAGAATTTCCGCCCCATTTCTGTCAATCTTAAGACCTTTCGTGCCATTTAGGTGTCGATTTTATCCTGGCGAGCGATAGCGAGCCTGTATTTTAAGAGTAACCGGCCTTCGGCCGGGAAATTTTTCTACCGAAAAATGAACACATTTATCTTGAAAGGGGGTCAAGGGGGGGGATGTAATTGTTTAGCTGGATGGAGGTCTGGGAGGAAACTAGAAACCTCCCCTTAATGCTTAGATACTGCTGATACCAATTATTGATACAAATACTGTATACTTGGTGGCGCGACATGACTTATTTGGGGCAACTGTACGCGAAAGAGGTAGGCATATTAACGCTAGTGTTGTATTTGCCTTGTTCCATATTGTATTGTTCTACAAGGTCGCTGATACGAATATGTTACGAAAATGGACACGAAAGAGGTAGGAATATTAAGGGGAGGTTTCTAGTTTCCTCCCAGACCTCCATCCAGCTAAACAATTACATCCCCTTGACCCCCTTTCAAGATAAATGTGTACATTTTTCGGTAGAAAAATTTCCCGGCCGAAGGCCGGTTACTCTTAAAATACAGGCTCGCTATCGCTCGCCAGGATAAAATCGACACCTAAATGGCACGAAAGGTCTTAAGATTGACAGAAATGGGGCGGAATTTCTTAAAATCACCAAACTAATGGGGCAAACGTCTTAAAATCTGAAAAGCAATGGGGCTAGACATGAGGGAGAAAGGGGTCAAGAAAAAAGTCCCTCAAGTGGAAACCTCCCCTTAATGTTAGTGCTCGATTAGCCTTGTTCTACATCCTATTGTTCTGTAAGTTCACTAACAAATATATTACGAAAATGTACACGAATATGCTAGGAATGTACACGAATATGCTAGGAATGTACATGAATATGCTAGGAATGTACACGAATATGCTAGGAATGTACACGAATATGCTAGGAATATTCATGTTAGTCTGATATATATGCTAGGAATGTACACGAATATGCTAGGAATATTCATGTTGGTCTGATATATATGCTAGGAATGTACACGAATATGCTAGGAATATTCATGTTGGTCTGATATATATGCTAGGAATGTACACGAATATGCTAGGAATATTCATGTTAGTCTGATATATATGCTAGGAATGTACACAAATATGCTAGGAATGTACACGAATATGCTAGGAATGTACACGAATATGCTAGGAATGTACACGAATATGCTAGGAATATTCATGTAGGTGTGATATATTTGTGCACGAATATTATACTAATATATCAGTGCACCGGTATTATTAGTTATCAGTTATCAGTGTACCGGTATTATTAGTTATCAGTTATCAGTGCACCGGTATTATTTGTTATCAGTTATCAGTGTACCGGTATTATTTGTTATCAGTTATCAGTGTACCGGTATTATTTGTTATCAGTTATCAGTGTACCGGTATTATTAGTTATCAGTTATCAGTGTACCGGTATTATTAGTTATCAGTGTACCGGTATTATTAGTTATCAGTTATCAGTGTACCGGTATTCTTTGTTATCAGTTATCAGTGTACCGGTATTATTAGTTATCAGTTATCAGTGTACCGGTATTCTTTGTTATCAGTTATCTCCCGGTTTACCCTCTCGATATTCGAAGATGCGGTTTTATAATTTACGCTGGCTATTGTTTAAGGGGGTAGTACTCGCTTTTTTTGGACCCCCTTCTCCCTCATGTTTAGCATATTAGTCTTGAAATTTTAAGGTGTTCATTCCGTTAGTTTGGCGATTTTCAGTCCTTTCGTCTCAATTCTTTGTCAATGTTAAGACTTTTCGTGCCATGTAGGTGTCGATCTTTTCCTGGCGACCGATCGCAAGCCTGTAATTTTAAAAGGAATCGGCCATCGGCCGGGAAATGTTTTCCAGAAAAAGCGACTACCTTCCCCTGAAGTGAGAAGCTTGGATTGCGCCGTACCAAAGAGAGGCTCAGAGTGAACTCAGTGTGTCAGTGTTGAGCCAGCCACTGGAGAAGGAGGGTGTAGTCGCTCCTACCACTAGACCCCACGGATCTGGGCCACCCACGGGACTCGAAACTTGCTTGACTAGTGGACAGTGTAAACATTAATTATTTGTGATGAATACTCTTAGATAAATACGGCCGTGCGATGTAATTGGTATATTGGAAAAGTGCATTCTATTAGACTTAAACCAAATATTTTAATCATTTGGACCCAATGGATTTCTAATAATTTCTCTATCGCGTATTATTGGGTAATGTATTGTATTTATTCGCTTAAGGGGACATGGGCCGGTTTTCTGGACCACTTTCTCCCTCATGTTTAGCCCCATTAGTTTTCAGATGTTAAGATGTTTGCCCCATTAGTTAATCAATTTTAAGACTTTTCGCCCTATTTCTTCGTCAATATTTAGACTTTTCGTGTTATTTAGGTGTCAATTTTTTCCCTGGCGAACGATAGTGAGCCTGTAATGTTAGAAGCATCGGCCTTCGGCCGGGACATTTTTCTACCGAAAAATGTACAAATTAATCTAGAAGGAGGATCTAATGGAGGTTTCTTTTTTTTAATTTGATGCAAGTCTAGCGAGGAAACTAGGAAAATAACGAATACAAGCAAAAATCGGCCAAAAGGAGTTTTCTCTCAAATGGCTCAGCCAGTTATGTTAGAGAATGTTCTATCATATATATTGTCAAAATGTTTTTGGCTAAATAATACAAAAAAAAAAAACGTTTCACTATATTACCTGTGGATACGCTAAAACACTATAAATCATCTTGCTATAGTCTATTCGCTGTAAGTAGGCGAGAGATCATGAACTATATCCTGTGTAACTCAAAAAGGGCGAGCGCAAATTGGCTGTAAATGTCCACATCTATTCCTCGACTGACTCTTCCCAAATGGTAGACAGTTTAGCTGGATTACTCTAGTCGTTGTTGAGTTACAGAGGATAGAGGTTATGAGTTTTCGCCTACTTACAGCGAATAGTCTATAGGATCGCTACCATTATGAACAAAAGACTGAACATTTGCGTGGTTATGCTCTGAACAAAAGACTGAACATTTGCGTGGTTATGCTCTGAACAAAAGATTGAACATTTGCGTGGTTATGCTCTGAACAAAAGACTGAACATTTGCGTGGTTATGCTCTGAACAAAAGACTGAACATTTGCGTGGTTATGCTCTGAACAAAAGACTGAACATTTGCGTGGTTATGCTCTGAACAGAAGACTGAACATTTGCGTGGTTATGCTCTGAACAAAAGACTGAACATTTGCGTGGTTATGCTCTGAACAAAAGACTGAACATTTGCGTGGTTATGCTCTGAACAAAAGACTGAACATATAATACGTGTTAAGGGGAGATTTCCACTTGAGGGATTTTTTTCTGGACTCCTTTTTCCCTCATGTTTAGCCCCATTGTTTTTCTAATTTTAAGACATTTGCCCCATTATTTTGACGATTTTAAGAACTTTCAACCCATTTCTGTCAATTTTAAGACCTTTCGTGCAGTTTAGGAGTCAATTTTATCCTGGCGAGCGATAGCGAGCCTGTAATTTAAGAGAAACCGGTTTTGAGCCGGGAAATTTTTCTACCGAAAAATGTACAAATTTATCTTGAAAGGGGCTCAAGGGGAGTGTAATCTTAAGCTTGATGGATATCTAGGGACCAAACTAAAGACCTCCCCTTAATTCTCGGCCGTAAATAAAAACAATGCTGTTTTTTCGTGACAGCTATTATTACCTTCATAAATACTCGGTAATGGAACGGTTAAGGGAGCCCACCTCGCTTTCTGTTTCGCTTTCTCTCCCTCTCTCTTTGGCTTGTATCCATTTGGACCCATTCAGCCTACAGTTTTAAGACGTTTACCCCCATCCAGGTGTCAATATTTTCCTGGCAAGCGGTAGCGAGCCAGCATATATATATATATATATTTGTTTTGACAGCAAACTAAATTTGTACATTTTTCGATAGAGAAATGTCTCCGGCGAAGCCGGATTTCTCCATACAATGCTGGCTCGCTACCGCTCGCCAGGGAGAAATCGACACCTGGATGGGGATAAACGTCTTAAAACAGTTGGCTGAATGGGGCCGAATGGATACAAGCCAGGGAAAGAGAGAAAAGGAGAGAAAGATAAAACAAATCCGGTGACCCCCCCTTGAATATTAAATCTCCACTCTCAGACAAACTCGAAACATGGTCCAAATTTGTCCCGGATTATTGTATATGCAAACTACGTAGAAGGTCACTGGGTAGGGTTTTAATGGGGTCATCGGCTTTTTTGTTTAACCTTTTCTCCTTTTCTCTCTTTCTCTGGCTTGTATCTATTAGGCCCCATTCAGCCAACTGTTTTAAGACGTTTATCCCCATCCAGGTATCGATTTCTTCCTGGCGAGCGGTAGCGAGCCAGCATTGTATGGAGAAAACTGGCTTCGCCGGAGACATTTTTCTATCGAAAAATGTACAAATTTAGCTTGCTGTCAACAGAAAACTATATAATTATATGCTGGCTCGCTACCGCTCGCCAGGATAATATTGACACCTGGATGGGGGTAAACGTTTTAAAACAGTAGGCTGAATAGGGCCGAATGGATACAAGCCAAAGAGAGAGGGAGAGAAAGAGAAACAAAAAGCGAGGTGGGCTCCCTTAAATATGAAATCTCCGTTCTCTGACAAACCCGAAACTTAGTCGTTTTAATTTATTAGGGTTCACCTTTTCCGTACTGGCAACGATTTTTAAAGGTTTATTTTGGCTATATGCAGGCTATACGATTTTGGGCAGTTAAGGGGAGGTATTTAGTTTGTTCCCTACGTTTTCATAAAGCTTAAAATTGCACCCACTAGACCCCCTTTCAAGATAAATTTGTACATTTTTCGGTAGAAAAATGTCCCGGCCGGAGGCCGATTGCTCTTAAATTACAGGCTCGCTATCGCTCGCCAGGAAAAAATCGGCACCATAAGGGCACGAAAGGTCTTAAAATTGACAGAAATGGGGCAAAATGTCTTAAAATGTCTAAACTACTAGGGCGAACGTCTTAAAATCTCAAAAGCCATGGGGCTAAACACGAGGGAGAAAGGGGTCCCGAAAAAAATCCCTCAAGTGGAAATCTCCCCTTAAGAAGGCTCGGTGGTATGTAACAATGGTTAACCCTTTGAGTACCGGCGACGTGGGTTCTATTGTATGCTAGCTATATTTAGACGATATTATGCAGCTTAGGAAGGAGCTGTGGTAGTCCAAAGGGTTGGTGGAGACAGTTTGAAGCCTTATTATTGGCTAGAGATCCTTCCTAAGCTGAATAAAATCGTCTAATAGTTGCCAACTATGATAACCCCTGGTACTCAAGGGGTTAAGGAGAGATTTCCACTTGAGGGATTTTTTTCTTGACTCCTTTCTCCCTCATGTTTAGCCCCATTGCTTTTCTAATTTTAAGACGTTCGCCCCATTATTTTGACGATTTTAAGAACTTTCGACCCATTTCTGTCAATTTTAAGACCTTTCGTGCCATTTAGGTGTCGATTTTATCCTGGCGAGCGATAGCGAACCTGTTATTTAAGAGGAACCGGCTTTCAGCCGGGAAATTTTTCTACCGAAAAATGTACAAATTTATCTTGAAAGGGGCTCAAGGGGGTGTAATCTTAAGCTTGATGGATATCTAGAGACCAAACTAAAGACCTCCCCTTAAGTGAGACAGTTCGAAGCCTGTTAATGGCTGGAAGTCCTTTATAAACTGAATAAAATCGTCTAATAGTTGCCAGATTTTGTTGTTAAAGAACGGCACGGTAATGAAAGGGTTAATGTGTTATTGGGCAACATACTTAAGGGAGCCCACCTCGCCTTTTTGTTTTCTCTTTCTCTCCCTCTCTCTTTGGCTTGTATCTATTCGGCCCCATTCGGCCTACTGTTTTAAGACGTTTACCCCCATCCAGGTGTCAATATTTTCCTGGCGAGCGGTAGCGAGCCAGCATATATATATTTTAGTTTTACAGCAAGCTAAAGTTGTACATTTTTCGATAGAAAAATGTCTCCAGCGAAGCCGGATTTCTCCGTACAATGCTGGCTCGCTATCGCTCGCCAGGAAGACATCGACACCTGGATGGGGATAAACGTCTTAAAACAGTTGGCTGAATGGGGCCGAATGGATACAAGCCAGGAAAAGAGAGAAAAGGAGAGAAAGATAAAAACAAAAATCCGGTGACCCCCCCTTGAATATTAAATCTCCACTCTCAGACAAACCCGAAACATGGTCCAAATTTTCCAGGATTATTGTATATGCAAACGATGTAGAAGGTCACTGGGTAGGGTTTTAATGGGGCCGTTTTAAATTATTAGTTTTATTGTATTATTGGGCGGCATCATTTAAGGGGGGAGGGGGGAGTTTTCTGCCCCCCCCCCCCCTTCTCCCTCATGATTAGCCCAATTAGTTATGACATATTAAGACGCTTGTCCCATTAGTTTGGTGATTTTAAGACCTTTTGTGCCATTGCAATGTGAATTTTTTCCTGTCGAGCGAAAGCGAGCCGAAATTGTAGGGGGAATCGGCCATCGGCCGGGATATTTTTGCATCGAAAAATGTACACATTTATCTTGAAAAGGGGTCTAGGGGTTATTTTAAGTTTGATGGAGGTTTAGCGAGGAAACTAAAAAAAAAAAAAAAAAAAAAAAAATATATATATATATATATATATATAAACAAATTAATATATATAATATATCTATATGAATCTACCAACAAATAAATCACTACCCCATAAAGTAGTTGCATGGGAAGAATATTGTGTATATCCCTGATGTTGAATTATGGATCTAGGTCATATAGGCGATTCATACTGCCTAACCCACTCTCTCTTATACACATACACACACACACTCACACACGTACATAATTATCTCTCTCTCTCTCTCATATCTTATGGAGTAAGGTCATAAAGTCGATTCACCCCCCCCCCCTCTCTTTCTCTCTCCTTCACAAACACACACACACACACACATCTCTCTCTCTCTCTCTCTCTCTCTCTCTCTCTCTCTCTCTCTCTCTCTCTCTCTCTCTCTCTCTCTCTCTCTCTCTCTCTCTCTCCTCTCTCTCTCTCTCTCTCTCTCTCTCTCTCTCTCTCTCTCTCTCTCTCTCTCTCTCTCTCTCTCTCTCTCTCTCTCTCTCTCTTCTCTCTCTCTCTCTCTCTCTCTCTCTCTCTGTCTCTCTCTCTCTCTCTCTCTCTCTCTCTCTCTCTCTCTCTCTCTCTCTCTCTTCTCTCTCTCTCTCTTCTCTCTCTCTCTCTCTCTCTCTCTCTCTCTCTCTCTCTCCTCTCTCTCTCTCTCTCTCTCTCTCTCTCTCTCTCTCTCTCTCTCTCTCTCTCTCTCTCTCTCTCTCTCTCTCTCTCTCTCTCTCTCTCTCTCTCTCTCTCTCTCTCTCTCTCTCTCTCTCTCTCTCTCTCTCTCTCTCTCTCTCTCTCTCTCTCTCTCTAACGGTTATTATCTTCCCCAACAGAATATGTCATATAGTATGATCGTCGTAAGGTGTCTGTCTGTCAATTTGAGTATCCACAAAACTCTTAAATGGTACTATAAATGGTACTATAAATGGTACTATAAATGGTACTATAAATGGTACTATGGTACTATAAATGGTACTATAAATGGTACTATAAATGGTACTATAAATGGTACTATAAATGGTACTATAAATGGTACTATAAATGGTACTATAAATGGTACTATAAATGGTACTATAAATGGTACTATAAATGGTACTATAAATGGTACTATAAATTATGGAGGAAACGGAATGAAAATTGGTCAGTAACCTATAAACAAAATACAGATAAATAAGTTATAGAATAATAAATAAATACATACATACATACTTTACATTACATTACATACATACATACATACATACATACATACATACCTTACATTACATTACATAGATTACATTACATACATTACATACATACATACATATACACATTACACAGATCACATTACATATATTACATACATACATATACACATTACACAGATCACATTACATACATACATACATACATATACACATTACACAGATCACATTACATACATACATACATACATATACACATTACACAGATCACATTACATACATTACATACATACATATACACATTACACAGATCACATTACATACATACATACATACATACATACATATACACATTACACAGATCACATTACATACATACATACATACATACATACATATACACATTACACATATCACATTACATACATACATACATACATATACACATATACACATTACACAGATCACATTACATACATACATACATACCTTACATTACATTACATAGATTACATTACATACATTACATACATATACATATACACATTACACAGATCACATTACATACATACATACATACATACATACATATACACATTACACATATCACATTACATACATACATATACACATATACACATTACACAGATCACATTACATACATACATACATACCTTACATTACATTACATAGATTACATTACATACATACATACATATACACATTACACAGATCACATTACATACATACATTACATACATACATACATACATACATACATACATATACACAGATCACATTACATACATACATACATACATACCTTACATTACATACATACATACATACCTTACATTACATTACATAGATCACATTACATACATACATACATACATACTTATAAGGTACCTTAAAACCTCAGGGCCCACTGCACTTCAGAATATTTATATTTCCTGTCGATGAAAGAGACAAACGGCAAAGCTGACTGCAACAAGTGACCCCCCCCCCCCCAGTTGAAAGAGTGATAAATTGGTGTGTTTGTTAACCCCCTCTGTACCAATGACGTCTTTGTAGTTTTATTCTAGCTATGTTTAGACGATTGTTTGCTAAGTAAGAAGGATCTGTGGTAATAAAAAGGGTTAAGTGAGATTGTTAGAAGCCTGTTAATAGCTGAAGGCCCTTTCTAAACTGGATAAAATCGTCTTCTAGTAGCCTGAGTAAAGTTAGAAAGACGTCACCGGTACAGAAGGGGTTAAGTGCAGTGAAGTGAATAGGAGGTGTTTGTGAGAGTTAGCTGGATTACTTGTACACTACGACAATATGGGCGATGTTGATGGATTTTCATTATATTGGTATAAAGGGTGTTTTTTTTCTTCTGGACCCACTTCTCCCTCATCATTAGCCCCATTAGTTTTGACACTTTAAGACGTTTTCCCCATTAGTTTGGCGATTTTTAAACCTTTCGCCCCATTACTTGTTTTGTGTTTTAAATTTAAGACCTTTCGTACCGGTACTATTTAGGTGTCGACTTTTTTTTTCCCGGCGAGAGAAAGCAAGTCTGCAACTTAGGAGGAACCGGCCTTAGGCTCGAACGTCCCCTGATTTTGGCCCTGTCACTCTATAAACTCTGAGGGAGGCACTCGATAAAGATTTTAGGAGGAATCGGCCTTTGGCCGGGACATTTTTCTACCGAAAATTTTACAAATCTATCTTGAAGGGGGGTCTAGGGAGTGTTTTCCTAAACTTGGTGGAGGTCTAGGGAGGAAACTACAAAAATAGATGAATAAATGACTTAATAGACCAAACCAACAGCCACTGTCCCCTTAAATCCCTCAAAATAACAGCATTATACTTAGAGCTATATACAGTATTTACATCACAAAATCGACTCAGGGCATGGAGGTGACAATATATAAAGGGGGTAGTATTCGCTTTTTCTGGACCCCCATCTCCCTCATGTTTAGCATATTAGTTTTGAGGCTTTAAGACGTTCGTTCCGTTAGTTTGCTGATTTTGAGACCTTTCGCCTCATTTTCTTGTCAATATTAAACAATTTCTTGTCCTTTAAGTGTCGATTTTTTCCTGGCGAGCGAAAGCGAGCCTCTAATTTTAGAAGGAACCGGCCTTCGGAAGGGAAATTTTTCAACCGAATAATTTACACATTTATCTTGAAAGGGGGTCTAGGGTGTGTTTTTCTAAGCTTGATGGGAGGTCTAGCGAGGAAGCTAAAAAATAAATACATAAATATATACTGTATATATAGACCAAAATCCAAGCACAAAAAAAAAAAAAAAAAAAAAAAAAAAAAAAAAAAAAAAAAAAAAAAAAAATCACCTTAATTTGGCATATTTACATACCGGGTAATCACGCCATGACCCCCGAGCTAATCAACACATATTAGTGTTGATGACAGCGCTGCAATATTGGGCTACACTCGCGCTAGGTATATAATTAATAACAGTGCTTGCAATATGGTACCGATATTACACTGATTTGCTAGCTAATATTAACGTGCCGATATTACACTGATTTGCTTGACAATAATAATGTGCCGATATTACACTGATTTGCTAGCTAATATTAATGTGCCGATATTACACTGATTTGCTAGCTAATAATAATGTGCCGATATTACACTGATTTGTTTGACAATAATAATGTGCCGATATTACACTGATTTGCTTGACATTAATAACATGCCGATATTACACTGATTTGCTTGACAATAATAACGTGCCGATAAAACACTGATTTGCTAGCTAATATTAACGTGCCGATATTACACTGATTTGCTTGCTAATAATAACGTGCCGATATTACACTGATTTGCGTGACAATAATGTGCCGATATTACACAGATTTGCTTGACAATAATAACGTGCTGATATTACACTGATTTGCTAGCTAATATTAACGTGCCGATATTACACTGATTTGCTAGCTAATATTAACGTGCCGATATTACACTGATTTGCTTGACAATAATAACGTGCCGATATTACACTGATTTGCTTGCTAATAATAACGTGCCGATATTACACTGATTTGCTTGACAATAATAACGTGCCTATATTACACTGATTTGCTTGCTAATAATAACGTGCCGATATTACACTGATCTGCGTGACAATAATGTGCCGATAATACACAGATTTGCTTGACAATAATAACGTGCTGATATTACACCGATTTGCTAGCTAATATTAACGTGCCGATATTACACTGATTTGCTAGCTAATATTAACGTGCCGATATTACACTGATTTGCTTGACAATAATAACGTGCCGATATAACACTGATTTGCTTGCTAATAATAACGTGCCGATATTACACTGATTTGCTTGACAATAATAACGTGCCGATAAAACACTGATTTGCTTGCTAATAATAAAGTGCCGATATTACACTGATTTGCATGACAATAATAAAGTGCCGATATTACACTGATTTGCTAGCTCATATTAACATGCCGATATTACACTGATTTGCTTGCTAATAATAACGTGTGCAATATGGTGCCGATATTACACTGATTTATCGTGTACAGTCAAGAGCCGAAATTGCATTGCACCCGTTCGAACCAAACTAGTTTGGCGATTTTAAGACCTTTTGCCCCATTTCTTTGTCAATATTAAAACCTATTGTGCCATTTAGGTGTCGATATCTTCCTGGCGCGCGATAGCGAGCCTGTATAAATTTGTACATTTTTCAGTAGAAAAATTTCCAGGCCGAAAGCTGATTCCTCCTAAATATACAGGCTCAATAGGTTGTAATATTGACAAAGAAATGGGGCAAAAGGTCTTCAAATCGCCAAACTAGTGGAGCGAACGACTTAAAAAATCTAGAAAATAATGAGGCTTATTAGTATGAGGGAGGAGGGTGTCCAGAAAAAGCAACCCTCCCCCCTAAATAACTATAATAGCATATTATACATTTACTTTATAACAGTAATTTTTTGTTATATATAGTTCTGGGGGGATATTTTTGTTAAAGCTTGATGGAGGTCTAACGAGGAAACCAAATAATATAATAAATATCTAAATAACTAAATAGACTAAACAATAAACCCTAAATAGCGTCAAAACAAATAGATATATATATATATATATATATATATACAGCGTGTTTCCGAACTTTACCGACAAACTTTGTGGGTTAATTGATGAGGAGATCCGAAATATAAATGCCTAAGTAAAAATAATAACGTAAACGTATTATAAGAGAGGTACAGGACCTGCTAGCAGAAAATGCTGACAACACTGGTGTAAAATTATAAACAGAGGCTTTACCGTACTGGTTGTGACGAAGGCAACGCCGTAGCCAAGTGTCCGAACGGTTAACAAAACAGTACAGTATCTCAATCACGGAATTCCATCAGATCCGTAGGCTTCGAATTATTGAACCCGAGGCTGTGGGACAACTCCTAGCCCAATACTGTATGAACCCTACAATACCCAAACGAACCATCGGAACATGGATAGGCCCTACGTATTCCATAATTTCAGTACTGTATTAATAACGCTAAAT
Source organism: Paralithodes platypus (assembly GCA_032716605.1). NCBI lineage: Eukaryota > Metazoa > Arthropoda > Malacostraca > Decapoda > Lithodidae > Paralithodes > Paralithodes platypus. The sequence continues at coordinate 19,553,682 of CM064563.1, forward strand.
CCTACGTTTTTTATGGATTATCGCTGGTGCATGAATCATACCAAAACAACGCAGAACTCAAGTTACAGACAGATACAGATTGACATAGTCAGGTCCGCTCGTAAGATTACCCGAGAAAGGACAGGGATGTGGGGGGGAGGTGAGGGTGGGGTAGGGGGAGATTTGATGTGTTCGATCGTTCGGCCACAGGCTGTGGCTGTGTAGGCTATTCTGTTCACGTAAATAGGGCGTTGTCTTTATCACAGCCAGTAATGTCTCTGTTTAGCATTTCATACTAGCGAGTTTAGCATAGGATAAGCACAAAAGTGGTAAGCTCCATTGGACAAATGTTTTCCGTTTCATATGTCTTCCATAACATTATTCATGCTAAGTATGATTTGTACTTTGCATTGACAGTTATTAACGACATCATATTCTTGTTTCAAGTTATGTAAACTGGTTGTTAGCAGTTTCTGCTAGCAGGTCCTGTACCTCTCTTATAATGCATTAACGTTATATTTTTAATTAGGCATGTATACTTAGATTCTGTTCATCTATTAACCCACAAAGTTTGTCGGTAAAGTTCAGAAACACGCTGTATATATATATATAGGCAGCTCTAATCTCAACTTGACCAACTGACATTTATCTCCACTTTAATGGGGGGGTGGGGGGGGGGGTCATTTTCTGGTCGATTATTGTATTATTATTATTATGTATTATTTTTATTAATATGTATTTTTTTGTTTTATTAGTTTCCTCCCTAGACCTCCATCAAACCTAAAACAACAACCCCAAGACTACCCTTCAAGATGTATTTGTACATTTTTCGGTAGAAAAATTTCCTGGCCAAAGGCCAGTTCCTCCTAAATTACAGGCTCGCTATCGCTCGCCAGGAAAAAAGTCGACACCTAAATGGCACGAAAAGTAATACTATTGACACAGAAAAAAGGGCGAAAGGTCTTAAAATCGCCAAACTAAAGGGCTGCACGTCTTAATATCGGAAAACTAATGGGACCAAGCATGAGGGAGAAGGGGGTCCAGAATAACCGACCATCTCCCCTCTAAAACTGTCCAACTTGACATGTTACGTGTATCATTATAGTTTAGTTAAATAAATATACCAGAAATATATATTCTAACCCCCCCCCCCATCTCTTCCTTAAAGGGAGATGGGTCGTTTTTCTGGTACCCCTTCTCGCCCTTCATGCTTAGCCCTATTAGTTTTGAAATGTTAAGACGTTTGGCCCATTAGTTTGGCGACTTTAAGACCTTTCGCCCCATTTTGTTGTCAATATTAAGACTTTTTGTGTCATTTAGGTGTCGACATTTTCCTGGCGAGCGATAGCGAGCCTGTAGTTTTAAGAGAAACCGGCCTTTGGCCGGGAAATTTTTCTATCGAAAAATTTACAAATTTATCTTGATGGGGGTCTAGGGAGTATTTTATGAAGGTTGATGAAGGTCTAGCGAGGAAACTAAAAAATATATAAATATATAGACCCAAAAAATCACCATTGTCCCCTTAGATATCGTAAATGCCAATAGCTCTACATCGCATATATCTTTATTGGCGCCTATATAACTTTAACATGACCAACTGACATTTATCTCCGCTGGCAGACTGTCGAGGTTGACATGTTACGTGTAATATTAGCGTTTATTCCCGCTGGGGTTTGCGCCTTGGTGTACTCTCAAATGCCGACTTGCGAGTTTCGTTTTATAAGGAAGTTGGAGCTGTAAACAACGAGATTAAACACAAATACAGTAATTATGTAGGTTTCTGATGGATAAATATACTCTATTTTTGTTTCGAGCTGAGGGTAAATTGTCATGTTTCTATCTTTGGTACTCGGCTATAAGGCAGATTTTGTAGCGAAAAATTATGGTCATTCTGAAAACTTGGCATTAATATAACACACAGCCATAGTAGTTTCATATATTTCCATTAAGTATCGAGAAATCAGGTAATAAGAGATTCAATTTACGATCAGCTGGAAAAAAATAGAGTATAGTGTGTTGAATTTGGTTTTATCTTAATAAATAAAGGTCAATGTTTGTCTGTCTGTCTGTCAGTTACCCGACCTTTGTTACTAAACTCCTCCCACAGTTTTGGTGCCAGGTGGGAGTGTGGGGCAACGTTGGAAAGCCCAGGCTTTGGAGATGGTTTTAGGCGAGTTTAGTGGAAATCAGAGACACTTTTGTTTAATAAAATTTTCGGCAGAACTTATGTAGTATACGGGAGCGAAAAAAAGGCGAAAAAATGGCCGTTTAGGGCAGAAGGAGGCCTCCGATCGAAAAGGTGTATGGAACGAAAGTTGTTCGCAGCCCCCCAAAATGGGGGTACGAATTTGGTCAGATCCAAAATCGGAGGTCATTTAGCGGCCGAAATCGAGGTCGCCGTTTAATGAGGCACAGGGAGGTCGAGGCCGGTGATTATGGTAGTAGTATTGTGATGATTGTGGAAGTAGTGATTGATGATGGTGATTATGGTAATAGTAGTGGTGGTAGTAGTGATGGTGATTATGGTGATTACCCGGGTAACGCCGGGCACCCCTGCTAGTGTATTAATAAATGTACTAAAGCCATATTATAGCTGGTTAGTCTGCTAAATAGCGTTGTCTACAGCTTCAATTTCCTTATAGAATGAAACTCACAAGTGGCCAATTGCCGACTTGCGAGTTTCGTTCTACAAGGAAGTTGGAGCTGTAAACAAAGATATTTAACAGATTTTATAGCTAAAATACGGTCGTAGTACATTTATAAATACATATAAGACCCAATTCAACATACCAATTATCCATTAGAAACTTACATGAGACTAGTAATCAAATTGCATATGTACAGTCGCGCTAATAAGTCATGTCCCAACTGTCATTACGTTTGGCTGGCTTTGTGTTGTATTAATGTCTGTCAGATGTTGAATAGGGTCGATAAGTGTAGGAACATGTTTGTATATTTCACTCGATATGAAGAAATCAAGCTTAGATATTGCTGATACCAATTATTGATCAAGCATAATTGGTGCCGAGACATCACTTATTAGCGCGACTGTACAGTTGATACATATTATCAACGTTATAGTCAAAATACCAGTCAAAATCAATATACATTAAAATAATTATTGCCTATGATTTGCAGGAAAAACAATTTAAATAGTTGCTTGTAGTGTTCGAAAAATGGAAAACCATTTACATAGTTGCTTATAGTGTTCGAACGCTTGGAAAACCATTTATATAGTTGCTTATAGTGTTCGAACGCTTGGAAAACCATTTATATAGTTGCTTATAGTGTTCGAAAGCTTGGAAAACAATTTATATAGTTGCTTATAATGTTCGAAAGCTTGGAAAACTATTTATATAGTTGCTTATAATGTTCGAAAGCTTGGAAAACTATTTATATAGTTGCTTATAATGTTCGAAAGCTTGGAAAACTATTTACTCGATGCCAATATTCCGGTAAGAAAAGAGACACCTAATTATTATTGGAAACTGGAAGAGTCGAAAATAAGTTAATTAAAATATCTGAGGAAGGGTGTGTGTGTGTGTGTGTGTGTGTGTGTGTGTGTGTGTGTGTGTGTGTGTGTGCGCCAGCCTCCAATTTCAGAAATGTCAGGATAAAATTAACCCTCAGCTTGGATTTCAGGCGTTATGAAAAGGTTAATTAAAACGATCTATTTAAAGAAGATTGTGGCTTTGATAACAGAGGCTGAATTTCGCGGTTGTGACGTTAGAAAAAATTACGTGAATAAGCTAATAAAATCTGTACTGATAAAACTAAATTGGATATCGATGACTTGGCTGATTACATAAAGAGAGATCTGATCATCACATGTTATTCAGATAAAGCAAAAATATTTAATTCTCTCTATTCCCGCGTTTTCTATATATTTAATTCTCTCTATTCCCGCGTTTTCTATATAGTTAATTCTCTCTATTCCCGCGCTTTCTATGTTTAATTCTCTATTCCCGCGTTTTCTATATATTTAATTATCTCTATTCCCGCGTTTTCTATATATTTAATTATCTCTATTCCCGCGTTTTCTATATAGTTAATTCTCTCTATTCCCGCGCTTTCTATACGTTTAATTCTCTATTCCCGCGTTTTCTATATATTTAATTATCTCTATTCCCGCGTTTTCTATATATTTAATTCTCTCTATTCCCGCGCTTTCTATATGTTTAATTCTCTCTATTCCCGCGTTTTCTATATATGTAATTCTCTCTATTCCCGCGTTTTCTATATATTTAATTCTCTCTATTCCCGCGCTTTCTATATGTTTAATTATCTCTATTCCCGCGTTTTCTATATATTTAATTCTCTATTCCCGCGTTTTCTATATATTTAAATCTCTATTCCCGCGTTTTCTATATATATATAATTATAATTATCTCTATTCCCGCGTTTTCTATATATTTAATTATCTCTATTCCCGCGTTTTCTATACATTTAATTCTCTCTATTCCCGCGTTTTCTATATATTTAATTCTCTCTATTCCCGCGTTTTCTATATATTTAATTCTCTATTCCCGCGTTTTCTATATATATATAATTATAATTATCTCTATTCCCGCGTTTTCTATATATTTAATTCTCTCTATTCCCGCGTTTTCTATATATTTAATTCTCTCTATTCCCGCGTTTTATATATATTTAATTCTCTATTCCCGCGTTTTCTATATATATAATTATATCTATTCCCGCGTTTTCTATATATTTAATTATCTCTATTCCCGCGTTTTCTATATATTTCTTTTCATTTTTTCCGTATAGCTTGGGTACGCTCGTCTCTGTTTAAGGGGGGGTGACCTGCTTTTTGTTATTTATGTCCTTTTCTCTCTTTCTCTGGCTTGTATCCATTTTGCCCCATTCAGCCTACTGTTTTAAGACGTTTATCCCTATCTAGGTGTCGATTTCTTCCTGGCGAGCGATAGCGAGCCAGCATTATATGAAAAAATCCGGCTTCGCCGGAGAAATTTTTCTATCAAAAAATGTACTAATTTAGCCTGCTGCAAAAAAAAAATATATGCTGGCTCACTACCACTCACCAGTAAAAAATTGACACCAGGATTTGGAAAAACGTCTTAAAACAGTTGGCTGAATGGGGCCGAATGGATACAAGCCAGATAAAGAGAGAAAAGGAGAGCAAAAAAGCAGGTCACTCCCCTTAATGATCAGTGCTATTAAATTTCGGAGCGGGGCCAAGAGAGAAATGGAGCTTATTAAAAGACCGGATATTATTATTATTATTATTATTATTATAACGAAATATCATTACAAGTCGTACTTTGCAATATAAAGGTACAGATATATATATAATGATCATCTTAGTCTAACTACAGAGAGCTAGCAATTTGCAGATAATCTTGTCCATACTGTTAAGGGAAGATTTCCACTTGAGGGACTTTTTTCTTGACCCCTTTCTCCCTCATGTCTAGCCCCATTGCTTTTGATATTTTAAGACGTTTGCCCCATTAGTTTGCTGATTTTTAAGAATGTCCGCTCCATTCTGTCAATTTTAAGACCTTTCGTGCCATTTAGGTGTCGATTTTATCCTGGCGAGCGATAGCGAGCCTGTAATTTAAGAGTAATCGGCCTTCGGCCGGGACATTTTTCTATCGAAAAATGTACAAATTTAACTTGAAAGGGGGTCAAGGGGGTGAAATTTTAAGATTGCTGGAGGAGTAGGAAACAAACTAAAAACCTCCCATTAATCCATTCAACATACAAGAACGCATTTCAACTTTATTATGTCAATCAAAGGCATTAAAGGGGGGGGGGGAGAACAACGTTTTTGTTTTCTCTCTCTGGGTTGTATCCATTCGGCCCCATTCGGCTTACTGTTTTAAGACGTTCATCCCCATCCAGGTGTCGATTTATACCTGGCGAGCGATAGCGAGCCACCATATTTTGGATAATTTAGTTAGACAGCTGGCTAAATTTGTACATTTTTCGATAGTTTCTCCATAAAATGCTGGGAAAAATCGACACCTGGATGGGGATAAATATCTGAAAAAAGTAGGCTGAATGGGGCCGAATGGATACAACCAAGCAAGAGAAAAAAGCAAGTCACCCCCTTTAATCGAGATAGTCTTCACCTTTATAATTCCCAACGAGCCTTCCTAAGCTGTATAAAATCTTCCCACGATAGCCAGGCATAAACTGTCCAAACGCATGATAATCTTCCCATGATAGCCAGGCATAAACTGTCCAAACGCATGAAAATCCTCAAAAGGTTAGGTTAGTTAGGCTACTTTACTTGGAGGGATTAAGGGAGCCCACCTCGCTTTTGTTCTCTTTCTCTCCCTCTTTCCCTGGTTTGTATCCATTCGACCCCATTCAGCCAACTGTTTTAAGACATTTATCCCCATCCAGGTGTCGATAGCTTCCTGGCGAGCGATAGCGAGCCAGCATTGTATGGAGAAATCCGGCTTTTTCTGTCAAAAAATGTACAAATTTAGCTTGCTGTCAAAACAAAAATATATATATGCTGGCTCGCTACCGCTCGCCAGGAAAATATTGACACCTGAATGGGGGTAAACGTCTTAAGGTTTTCTCAACCTCTTTCGCTTTCATGTTTAGGCCCATTAATGTTCACATATTTAGACTTTGACCCATTTCTTTGCCAATATTAAGACCTTTCGTGCCATTTAGGAGTCGATTTTGTCCTGGCGAGCGAAAGCGAGCCTGTACTTTAGAAGGAACCGTACTACCGAAAAATGTAAAAATTTATCTCGAAGGGATGTCTCATTGGGATGTCTCATTGGGATGTTTTTATTCAAAGCTTGATAGAGGTCTAGGGAGCTAACTAATATATATATATATACTGTATATATATATATATATATATATATATATATATATATATATATACTGCTTGTAATACTACAAAATAAATAGCTGAATCAAATACAGTCCCCTTAAGGGGAGGTCTCCACTTGAGGGATTGTTTTCTTGACCCCTTTCTCCCTCATGTTTAGCCCCATTGCTTTTGATATTATAAAACGTTTGCCCCATTAGTTTAGCGATTTTAAGAACTTTCACCCCATATTAAGACCTTTCGTGCAATTCAGGTGTCTATTTTATCCTGGCGAGCGAGAGCGAGCCTGTAATTTAAGAGGAACCGGCCTTCGGCCGGGAAATTTTTCTACCGAAAAATGTACAAATTTATCTTGAAAGGGACTCGAGGGGGTGTAATTTTAAGGTTGATGGAGGTCTAGGGAACACACTAAATACCTCCCCTTAAGGGGAGGTTTTTAGTTGATTCCCTAGACGTCTATTCCATCAAGCTTAAAATTACTCCCCCTTGACCCCCTTTCAAGATAAATTTGTAATTTTTCGGTAGAAAAATTTCCCGGCCGAAGGCCGGTGCCCCTTAAATTACAGGCTCGCTATCGCTCACCAAGGAAAAATCGACACCTGAATGGCACGAATGGTCTTAAAATTGACAGAAATGGGGCGAGGGTTCTTAAAATCGCCAAACTAATGGGGCAAGCGTATTTAAATCTCACAAGCAATGGGGCTAAACATGAGGGAGAAAGGGGTCAAGAAAAAAGTCCCTCAAGTGGAGATCTCCCCTTAAGTTATTCAGCGAGCGTCTTGAGTCACTTCATATTACATTTACACACATCTTGGAAGCTGTTGGACATAATTACGTTGGAGAGTGAGCGAAGCGGACTGGAAATGGTTTTATGATGTAATTTGTGTCTAGCCCGGACTACATTAGCATATTTGCAGGAGGTAATGTTTTTTTTTATTTTATATTTAATTTTCAATGTAATCTAATGTTTTTTGTTTAATTTTCAATGTAATCTAATGTTTTTGTTTAATTTTCAATGTAATCTAATCTTTTTGTTTAATTTTCAATGTAATCTAATGTTTTTGTTTAATTTTCAATGTAATCTAATGTTTTTGTTTAATTTTCATTTAATCTAATGTTTTTGTTTCGATTTATCTATTTATTTATTTTATAGTAACCTTGCTAGACCTCCATCAAGCTTAAAAATACACCCCCTTGACCCCCTTTCAAGATAAATGTGTACATTTTTCGGTAGAAAAATGTCCCGGCCGAAGACCGATTCCTCTTAAACTACAGGCTCGCTATCGCTCACCAGGAAAAATCGACACCTACTGTAGATGGCACGAAAAATCTTAAAATTGAGATAAATGGGGCGAAAGTTCTTAAAATCGCCAAACTAATGGGGCGAACGTCATAAAATCTCAAAAGCAATGGGGATAAACATGAGGAAGAAAGCGATCAAGAAAAAAGTCCCCCAAGTGGAAATCTCCCCATAATTTAAAGGTCTTCTATACCGGCGACATATTTTTAGTTTTACCTATATATTATAATTAGAAGGTTTTGTGCAGTTTAAGGGGAGGATTTTAGTTTGTTCCCTAGACCTCCATCAAGAATAACATTACTCCCCCTTGATCCCCTTTCAAGATAAATTTGTACATTTTTCGGTAGAAAAATGTCCCGGTTCCTCTTAAATTACAGGCTCGCTATCGCTCGCCAGGAAAAAATCGACACCTAAATGGCACAAAAGGTCTTAAAATTTACATAAATGGGGCGAACGTTCTTAAAATCGCCAAACTGATGGGGCAAACGTCATAAAATCTCAACCTCAATGGGGCAAAACATGAGAAAAAGGGGTCAAGAAAATAATCCCCCGAGTGGAAATCTCCCCTTAAGAAGGATCTGTGGTAGTATTTTTTTGTAAGTGAGATTGTTCTCTATCTCTATCTATCTATTGCCTGACGACACATGGCCACGAACGAACCGCCCCCATGCACCTCTGTCCCCAGTCAGTCGACGCCCCTCCTCCCAACAAAGCACCGCCTTCATCCATATACTTCCTCACTCCATCCTTCCACCTCTCTTTCGATTTACCTCTTCCTCTCTGTCCTACCACCTCGCTCTCGTCGTAGTCATTCTCTCGCTTCCCATACGTTCCATATAGCCGAACCATCTCAAGGTGTTCCTTTTCACACTTTCCAACACATCTACCTCCACACCACACCACCTTCTTACTTGCTCATTCGTCTGTCTATCCCTCCATGTAACTCCGCACGCACTTCTCAAGTAACTCATTTCCACCTCTCTCACTCTTGGTCTGAGTCTCTTCTCAAACGTCCATGCTTCGCTTCCGTAAGTCAGTGTCGGGATTACCACACTGTCATGCAAGGACTTCTTTACTTCCATACTGACCACCCTATTTCTTGTTACTGCTTTTAGCGTTCCTACAACCCTCTTCCCCTGTTGTACCCTCTCCCGCACCTCTTCATCCATAGTCCCATCTTTACTCAACACACTTCCCAGATACTTAAATGAGCTGACAATCTCCATAGCCTGACCATTCAACTTCACCTAACACTCTGTGGCTTCACCCCTTTCGAAGATTGGTCGAAATCTGTTAATTGCTGGATGCCCTTTTTAAATTCAATATCATCTCATAATTGCCAGAATACAATGCAAAATACGTCGCCTGTACAGATATGTACATATATGCAGGCATATATGAAATGTATTGTATAAATTCTGGTATATTTGGGTGTATGCAATATCATAGTTGATATACTAAAGTGTTTGACTAGTAATATATTAATATTGCTGGCTTATAACAAAATATTATTGTACACAATCTAGAAATACTGTATAGGCCTAGGCAAAGTATTTAAACCTCCCTCTCCACCCTCCTCTCTCTTACTTATGCCTAATATCCTAATCTCTTCTAAAGATGTACTTTCTACCCTCTCTGGGCTTAACACTAATAAGGCGTACGGTCCGGACGGTGTTCCTCCTGTTGTTCTCAAAACCTGTGCTTCCGTGCTGACTCCCTGCCTAGGAAAACTCTTTCGTCTCTGTCTATCCTCTAACGTCTTCCCTTCATGCTGGAAGTTTGCTCACATTCAACCTGTCCCAAAGAAGGGTGACCACTCTATCGTCCAATTGCTCTCATCTCTTGTCTTTCTAAAGTTTTTGAAACTATTCTTGCTTCCAAATTTCTTAAGCATTTCTCTTCTCATAATCTGCTCTCAGATCGCCAGTATGGCTTCCTTAAGGGTCGCTCTACTGGTGATCTTCTTTCATATCTTACTAACTCTTGGTCATCCTCCTTTCGGGACTTCGGTGAGACTTTTTCTATTGCACTAGACATATCGAAAGCTATCGATAGAGTCTGGCATAAATCTTTAATTTCTAAACTACCCTCCTTCGGTTTTTATTTCTCCATCTGTGCCTTTGTCTCTAATTTCCTTTCCGGCCATTCCATAGCCGCGGTTGTGGACGGCCATTGTTCACTTCCTCACCCTATAAACTCTGGTGTTCCTCAGGGCTCTGTCCTATCCCCTATTCTCTTTCTAATTTTTATAAATGATCTCCTGAACTGTACCTTAATTCCCATCCATTCATACGCAGACGCAGACGACTCAACCTTACACTACTCCATTAGTTTTTCAGAACGCCCCAGCCAGCAATCCCTTAACGACAAACGTAATGAAGCCATAGAACTCTTAAATTCTGATCTAAATACTATCTCCAATTGGGGCAGAGAAAACCTTGTTACCTTTAATGCTTCCAAAACCCAATTTCTCCATCTATCTACCCGTCAGGATCTCCCAGCGGACTATCCCTTATTCTTCAACAATACAAAAATCAACCCTTCATCTTCTCTCAATATTCTTGGTGTCTCTTTTTCTTCTGCTCTCATTTGGAAGGACCATATTACCAGTCTTGCTAAGGCAGCCTCCCAGAAGCTGGGTGTGCTCAACCGCCTTAGGGGGTTCTTTTCCCCAGCACAGCTTCTTGCTCTGTACAGGGGCATAGTGCGTCCTCGTATTGAGTATTGTTCACATGTGTGGGGAGGTTCCTCTCACACCGCTCTCCTAGACAAAGTTGAAAGGAAGGCCTTTCGTATCATTAACTCCCGTCCACTCACCAACTCTCTGCAATCTCTCTCTCTCCGCCGCAACGTTGCATCTCTCTCGCTATTCTATCGCTACTATAATAATCAGTGTTCCTCAGAGCTTTCCCAGTGCATACCACCTCCTTTACGTAGGGCACGTGGTACCCGTCTTGCAACTCAATCCCACCCCTACTCTGTGCAACTCTCTAACCCAAGAGTGAAACGATACTCTCAAACTTTCTTCTACTCAACAGCTGAGCTCTCGAACTCTCTCCCATAATCAGTCTTTCCCTCTTCCTATGACTTAAATTGCTTCAAACTCCGTGTGTCCAGGAATTTTGGCTCGATCGTCCCTTGATTTTGGCCCTGTCACTCTGTCAACTATGGGGGAGGCACTCGCTACATGCAATTCTGCCTTTTGCCTCCCTCAATCACATAGAAAAAAATATATATTGCCAGTATTTGGAAAGAAAAAGTGTGAAAAAAAAAAAAAAATGCCAATTACAGACCGATATGTGGTAAAATATATATATATCCCACGCATCAGCATGAAGCGGATGAAGAATAATAAATCAAGCTTACCAATATAGTTTACTGGAGAAGATACCAAGTGCCCCATACCTGTGAACAAGACAATGACACTTTAGAACATTTTGTGCTGTACTTTAAATACTTAAGGGATACAAAGAAACCATATAATCTATTTTGTATTAATTTCACCTCAACACCAAACACCTCCAATGAAATTAACCCTCTCCGACATATGACGCAATTTTGAGCCTAATAGGGATACTATAAAGCCTTTGTTACCATCAGGGGTATTTAGAAACCTTTAGTTTAGTTACTTCAACCTCTGCAAGTTAGCTGTGTTGAGCCTATTAGGGATACTATAAAGCCCTTGTTATCATCAGGGGTATTTAGAAACCTTTAGTTTAGTTACTTCAACCTCTGCAGTTGTCTTTGAGTTAGCTGTGTTGAGCCTATTGGGGATACTTTAAAGCCCTTGTTATCATCAGGGGTATTTAGAAACCTTTAGTTTAGTTACTTCAACCTCTGCAGTTGTCTTTGAGTTAGCTGTGTTGAGCCTATTGGGGATACTTTAAAGCCTTTGTTACCATCAGGGGTATTTAGAAACCTTTAGTTTAGTTACTTCAACCTCTGCAGTTGTCTTTGAGTTAGCTGTGTTGAGCCTATTGGGGATACTTTAAAGCCTTTGTTACCATCAGGGGTATTTAGACACCTTTAGTTTAGTTACTTCAACCTCTGCAGTTGTCTTTGAGTTAGCTGTGTTGAGCCTATTGGGGATACTTTAAAGCCTTTGTTATCATCAGGGGTATTTAGAAACCTTTAGTTTAGTTACTTCAACCTCTGCAGTTGTCTTTGAGTTAGCTGTGTTGAGCCTATTGGGGATACTTTAAAGCCTTTGTTATCATCAAAGGTATTTAGAAACCTTTAGTTTAGTTACTTCAACCTCTGCAGTTGTCTTTGAGTTAGCTGTGTTGAGCCTATTGGGGATACTTTAAAGCCTTTGTTACCATCAGGGGTATTTAGAAACCTTTAGTTTAGTTACTTCAACCTCTGCAGTTGTCTTTGAGTTAGCTGTGTTGAGCCTATTGGGGATACTTTAAAGCCTTTGTTACCATCAGGGGTATTTAGAAACCTTTAGTTTAGTTACTTCAACCTCTGCAGTTGTCTTTGAGTTAGCTGTGGGCAGAAAACTAATTTTGGAGAGGTAATTATAAGAGTGAGAGAACTCTATTTCTTATTGCTAATCTGGCAACTTCTGCGTCATAAAAACGTGAAAGGGTTAATGAAAGCATATATATTATAGCAAATATATTGGCTGAATTATTGTGTAAAGATAACGAAACTAAACAAGAGGTGAAACGAACAAGACATTCTAAGTGGATGAAAAGAGAAACATTCAGAACACATAAGGAAATGTAAGGGGGGTGACCGGCTTTTTGTTATTGCTGTCCTTTTCTCTCTTTCTCTGGCTTGTATCCATTTGGCCCCATTCAGCCTACTGTTTTAAGACATTTATCCCCATGCAGGTGTCAATTTTGTACTGGTGAGCGGTAGCGAGCCAGCATATTTTTTAAATGTTTTTGACAGCAGGCTAAATTTGTATATTTTTCGATAGAAAAATTTCTCCGGCGAAGCCGGATCTCTTCATATAATGCTGGCTCGCTATCGCTCGCCAGGAAGAAATCGACACCTAGATGGGGATAAACGTCTTAAAATAGTTAGCTGAATGGGGCCGAATGGATACAAGCCAGAGAAAAGGAGAACAATACAATAAAAACAGGTCACCTCCCTTAGGCTAGATATAATTATAATATAATGTAAAACTTGCAAAATAAACAAACCAAAACGTATACGAACACAGTCAAAAAGACAAAACAACTAATCAAAATCGTTACGTGGAATATTATAAGTGGATACAATAGAAATGTATGTCAATAAGGGGGGCCGTTGACTAGGCTATATGTATATCTCCCCGGAAATTATGTATATCTCCCCGGAAATACACCAGAGCAGGCTATATAAATACAGTGAGATCAGGGAACATCCTGACGACGTATACAGACTAAACACACTTAACAAAGCCACTCCAACAGCTTCCTCTCTCTCCAACACCCTTTCTCCCCTCTCTACACGCTTCAGAAAAATAGGAAAAGTAGAATGTAAATAAGAGGTGCCGTTGCAAAGGCTTATCCCTCAATACTTCATCTGATCTGATCTGAGATGATATGACTCACCAGATTCACCCGTGCAAATTAAGGGGGGTGACCTGTTTTTTGTTATTGCTGTCCTTTTCTCTCTTTCTCTGGCTTGTATCCATTCGGCCCCATTCAGCCAACTATTTTAAGACGTTTATCCCCATCTAGGTGTCGATTTCTTCCTGGCGAGCGATAGCGAGCCAGCATTATATGAAGAAATCCGGCTTTGCCGGAGACATTTTTCTATCGAAAAATGAAATTTTTTAGCCTGCTGCCGAACAAAAATAAAAAATATGCTGGCTCGCTACCGCTCACCAGTAAAAGATTGACACCTGGATGGGGATAAACGTCTTAAAACAGTAGGCTGAATGGAGCCAAATGGATACAAGCCAGAGAAACAGAGAAAAGGACAGAACAAAAACAGGTCACCCCCCCCTAAAAAAAGCCTTACAAATTCGAGAGAGAGACTTTATAGCAATTCTGTGATAATGGAGATGTGCAATTTAGGGGGAGATGATTCGTTTTTCTGGACTCCTTTCTCCCTTCATGCTTAGCCCCATTAGTTTTCAGATTTCAAGACGTTCGGCCCATTAGTTTGGCGATTTTAATACTTTTTGCCCCATTTCTTAGTCAATTTTTAAGACTTTTTGTGCCATTTAGGTGTAAACAAATTCCAGGCGAGCGATAGCGAGCCTGTTATTTAAAGGGGAACCGGCCTTCGGCTGAGACATTTTTCTACCGAAAAATGTACATATTTATCTTGAAGGGGGTTCTAGGGGGTGTTTTTATAAGCTAGATGGAAGTAATACATTAATATATAGACCAACAAATATCCACTACCCCCTTAACCTTCTCCGACATATGACGTGATTTTGAGCCTATTGGGGACACTTTAAAGCATTTGTTACCATCAGGGGTATTTAGAAACCTTTAGTTTAGTTACTTCAACCTCTGCAGTTGTCTTTGAGTTAGCTGTGGGCAGAAAACTAATCTTGGAGAGGTAATTATAAGAGTGAGAGAACTCTATTTCTTGTTGCTAATCTGGCAACCTCTGCGTCATATGTGCGTGAAAGGGTTAAAGGAGGACCGGCCTTCGGCAGGGATTTTTTTTTACCGAAAAATGTACACATTTATCTTGAACCCCCTGCTAAGGGGTGTTTTTATAAGCTAGATGGAAGTCTAGCGAAGAAACTAAAAACAAATGAATACATTAATAAATAGACCAACAAATGTCCACTACCCCCTTAAGTGTAACAGTGCTATATATACCGTCATTGCAACTGAGTAAGAAATGAGGCTCACACAAAATATGGTATCGAGTGAAGTACCTGTATATACTAACTACAAGTTCTGAAGGACTTTAGCAGCAAAAACATTAAAACACAAATGCAAACAAATAATAATAGGAACTCTTAACCCTTTCACGCACATATGACGCAGAGGTTGCCAGATTAGCAATAAGAAATAGAGTTCTCTCACTCTTATAATTACCTCTCCAAGATTAGTTTTCTGCCCACAGCTAACTCAGAGACAACTGTAGAGGTTGAAGTAACTAAACTAAAGGTTTCTAAATACCCCTGATGGTAACAAATGCTTTAAAGTGTCCCCAATAGGCACAACATCGCGTCATATGTCGGAGAAGGTTAATGAGAGATCCTTCACTTTTTGGTCAATTGTTTTATTTATTTATTATTTTTCTAGTTCCCTCGCTATACCTCCATCAAGCTTAAAATTAAGCCCCCTAGACCCCTTTTCAAGATAAATATGTACATTTTTCGGTAGAAAAATGTCCTGGCCGAAGGCCGATTTATCTTAAATTACAGGCTCGCTATCGCTCGCCAGGAAAAAAAATCGAGACCTAATTGGCAGGAAAGGTCTTAAAATTGACAGAAATGGGGCGAAAGTTCATAAAATCGCCAATCTAATGGGTCTAAAGATGAGGGAGAAGGTGGTCTAGAAAAGCGCCATGTCTCCCCGTAAGTGACATTTCATACCAATAACTCCGTGATTCAATATACACAATAAATAGAAAAGTCAAATATAAATACTAGAAGAGCTACTATTCAAAAGAGAAGTAATTGTGGCGATCAAACAATACTTACATAGGTGTTGGAAAAATAAAAGAAAGAGGATAAAAGAACTTGATGAAATAATAAACTACACAAGTAAGTGACATTTCATACCAATAACACTGAAAAATATATGCAAGCTTTACATATAGGTAGTTAAAATAGGACTTCACGGGCTATCAACCCTACTGGATTATTAAGCCAGCACCCTGTAATCCAAGAAAAACTATAACATCAGAACTGGAGTCCCTTCTAGTGGTACAGACTTTTGAAAGGAGTGACTTACAACTTACTGATGACTTGCAGAGTAAAACACCAAAGAGCTTCAGCAAGAAAATGAAAAACTATACACCAGCAAAAATAATAGAAACGAGCTTAATAAATAATAAACTGAATATCAAGATAATAAAATAAAAAAGTGCATAATAACTATATAAAATAAGAAATAAAAAAGTGCATAATAACTCTATATAAAATAAGAAATAAAAAAGTGCATAATAACTCTATATAAAATAAGAAATAAAAAAGTGCATAATAACTCTATATAAAATAAGAAATAAAAAAGTGCATAATAACTATAAAATAAGAAATAAAAAAGTGCATAATAACTATAAAATAAGAAATAAAAAAGTGCATAATAACTATATAAAATAAGCAATAAAAAAGTGCATAATAACTATATATAAAATAAGAAATAAAAAAGTGCATAATAACTATATATAAAATAAGAAATAAAAAAGTGCATAATAACTATATAAAATAAGAAATAAAAAAGTGCATAATAACTATATAAAATAAGCAATAAAAAAGTGCATAATAACTATATATAAAATAAGAAATAAAAAAGTGCATAATAACTATATATAAAATAAGAAATAAAAAAGTGCATAATAACTATATAAAATAAGAAATAAAAAAGTGCATAATAACTATATAAAATAAGAAATAAAAAAGTGCATAATAACTCTATATAAAATAAGAAATAAAAAAGTGCATAATAACTATATAAAATGAACAAATGATAGAAAACAAAAATATATAGAAAATTGTGAACCCAACCACGATGGAAGTACTGCTGACTTACAGGTTATTAGTCGGCTGTTTCCTTCTTGCCCTGACACCGGTAGATATCATGGCCAAAGGTGAGTTATGTCTTGATGGTGTAATGGTTAGAGCGTGTAAGTTCTGTATGTGATATCCTAGGCTCGAATCCTGGGAGAATCATATGCTTTCATTAATTTCATTTAGGGTGTTATTGGTGTTAAGGGGAGATTTCCACCTGGAGGATTTTTTTTCTGAACCTCTTTCTCCCTCATGTTTAGCCCCATTGCTTGTGAGATTTAAAGACGCTTGCCCCATTAGTTTGGCGATTTTAAGAACCCTCGCCCCATTTCTGTCAATTTTAAGACCATTCGTGCCATTTAGGTATCAATTTTTTCCTGGCGAGCGATAGCGAGCCTGTAATTTAAGGGGAACCGGCCTTTGGCCGGGAAATTTTTCTACCGAAAAATGTACAAATTTATCTTGAAAGGGGGTCAAGGGGGAGTAATTTTAAGCTTGATGGAAGTCTAGGGAATCAACTAAAAACCTCCCCTTAAGGATTACGTTAAATATATAGGTCTTCTCCTGGATGACCTACTGTAGATGTGTGTGAATTGGTATTTTGGTGTTTGTGTTCATTGCTTTCTGAAGTGTTGTCCCTATTCTGGCTCTGTCTTGAGTCCCCCCCAAAAAAAAAATAAAAAAAATAAAAATAAAATAAAAATTAAATAAAAGTGGGGATTTGGCCTGAGTATATGGAATAGAAAAGAATAGCATAGCATTCATTGCTCGGTCACCATTGAATTACCTGTCACACCAAAGCCAGGTTCATAATTTATATACTGTCTTCTTCTCTTTCTTTCTTTCTGCCAGACTTTCCAATGTCGTGGTTTCGTCATGAGACATTGCTTCATTCATCTCCATAAATAATGCCTTTGAAGAATAAGATCGAGAATCATACATGAGAGAGACAAGCCTATATATTTTACTTGGGATGCCACCAAGCTACGGTCGATTTTATATATCTGGCCTTAGAGACATACACATTACACATATTAGTACTATTATTGTTTTATTTGCCTTGATGTTTTTTTTTTTTTTTTTTTTTTTCTATGTGATTGAGGGAGGCAAAAGGCATAACTGCCTATAGCGAGTACCCCCCCCCCCCCCCCCCATAGTTGAAAGAGTGACAGGGCCAAAATCAAGGGACATTCGAGCCAAAATGCCTGGACACACGGAGTTTGAAGCAATTTAAGTCATAGGAAGAGGGAAAGACTGATTCTGGGAGAGAGTTCCAGAGCTCAGCTGTTGAGTAGAAGAAAGTTTGAGAGTAACGTTTCACTCTTGGGTTGGAGAGTTGCACAGAGTAGGGGTGGGATTGAGTTGCAAGACGGGTACCACGTGCCCTACGTAAAGGAGGTGGTATGCACTGGGATGGCTCTGAGGAACACTGATTATTATAGTAGCGATAGAATAGCGAGAGAGATGCAACATTGCGGAGGAGAGAGAGAGATTGCAGAGAGTTGGTGAGTGGACGGGAGTTAATGATACGAAAGGCCTTCCTTTCAACTTTGTCTAGGAGAGCGGTGTGAGAGGAACCTCCCCACACATGTGAACAATACTCAATACAAGGGCGCACTATGCCCCTGTACAGAGCAAGAAGCTGTGCAGGGGAAAAGAACCCCCTAAGGCGGTTGAGCACACCCAGCTTCTGGGAGGCTGCCTTAGCATGACTGGTAATATGGTCCTTCCAAATGAGAGCAGAAGAAAAAGAGACACCAAGAATATTGAGAGAAGATGAAGGGTTGATTTTTGTATTGTTGAAGAATAAGGGATAGTCCGCTGGGAGATCCTGACGGGTAGATAGATGGTGTATTGGTTAGACCATTAGAGTGTTTAAAATCTGTATGTGGTGACCCAGGTTCGAATCCCGGTGGATCACATGCTTACTTACATTAATTTCTTTGGGAGGCGTTTGGTGTTGGAGTATAATTAATAACATTATATTATATATTTATTTGAGCTTAAATTGACAGACAGAAATGGCTAAGGTTGGCTAGAGGATGCCGAAACTCACTCTGAACAGGACCAGCCCTCACTTGGTTGCATAAATTCATCTTGCAACCCAGTACTTGAACCATAATTTTCCCCTTCATTAATATCTCTCCACCTAACCAATACAAATCTAGTTATTTTGTGTGTTCCATTATTCGTTCACATCAAAGGGCTCTTACCCAGAATGTAGCAATTTGTCACGAAAGTCAATAATTCGTATGGTTGATTAATTTGGGTTGGACACGCACTCCAGCATATAGTTTGACCATCGTAGGACTATACACGGTTCCAAATAATTAGGCAATATCCTTTGAACATTAATTCCTTCAGTTTTTGTAAAAAAAAAAAAAAAAAAAAAAAAAAAAAAAAAAATCTAGTTTCCTCGCTAGACCTCCATCAAGCTTAAAATGAAGCCCCCTAGACCCCCTTTCAAGATAAATGTGTACATTTTTCGGTAGAAAAATGTCCCGGCCGAAGGCCGATTCCTCTTAAATTACAGGCTCGCTATCGCTCGCCAGGAAAATATCGATACTTAATTGACAGGAAAGGTCTTAAAATTGACAGAAATGGGGCGAAAGTTCATAAAATCGCCACACTAATGGGTCTAAAGATGAGGGAGAAGGTGGTCTAGAAAAGCGACTCGTCTCCCCGTAACCTATATAACTTACACACAACTAGAGCAGTGGTTAGCAACCTGGGTGCATCAGTTTCTCCGAAGGGTACATGGGATACAATTAATGGTGTGCGTGAAGGGGTACATGGCATGACCAGTGTACAATCGCGCTAATAAGTGATGTCTCGGCACCAAGTATATTTTGATCAATAATTGGCATCAGCAATATCTAAGCTTCATTTCTTCATATCGCGTGAATCATACAAACATGTTCCTTCACTTACCCACCTTATTCAACATCCGACAGACATTAATACAGCACAGAGCAAGCCAAACGTAATGACCGCTGGGGCGTGACTTATTAGCGCCACTGTACATAGGAGGAAAACTGTAAGTCGACTCGTAAGACATTAATTTAGATTGCAGTTAAGGGGGGTGACCTGCTTTTTGTTATTTCTATCCTTTTCCCTCTTTCTCTGGCTTGTATCCATTCGGTCCCATTCAGCCAACTATTTTAAGACGTTTATCCCCATCTAGGTGTCGATTTCTTCCTGGCGAGCGATAGCGATCCAGCATTATATGCAGAAATCCGGCTTCGCCGGAGAAATTTGTCCATCGAAAAATGTACAAATTTAGGCTGCTGTCAAACAAAAATAAAAAAATATGCTGGCTCGCTACCGCTCACCAGTAAAAAATTGACACCTGGATGGGGATAAACGTCTTAAAACAGTAGGCTGAATGGGGCCCAATGGATACAAGCCAGAGAAAGATAGAAAAGGACAGCACCAAAACAGGTCACCTTAAGTAATATAAACCCATGCCGTATAATAGTAAGTTAAGGGGAGATTGCCACTCCAGGGACTTTTTTCTTAACCCCTTTCTCCCTCATGTTTAGCCCCATTGCTTGTGAGCTTTAAAGACGCTTGCCCCATTAGTTTGGCGATTTTAAGACCCCTCGCCCCATTTCTGTCTATTTTAAGACCATTCGTGCCATTCAGGTGTCGATTTTTTCCTGGCGAGCGATAGCGAGCCTGTAATCTAAGGGGCACCGGCCTTTGGCCGGGACATTTTTCTACCGAAAAATGTACAAATTTATCTTGAAAAGGGGTCAAGGGGGAGTAATTTTAAGCTTGATGGAAGTCTAGGGAATCGACTAAAAACCTCCCCTTAAACTCCGTATAAAACTAGCAAAATATATAGAACCATCCCACCCAAATATATAGAACCATCCCACCCAAATATATAGAACCATCCCACCCAAATATATAGAACCATCCCACCCAAATATATAGGACCATCCCACCCAAATATATAGGACCATCCCACCCAAATATATAGGACCATCCCACCCAAATATATAGGACCATCCCACCCAAATATATAGGACCATCCCACCCAAATATATAGAACCATCCCACCCAAATATATAGAACCATCCCACCCAAATATATAGAACCATCCCACCCAAATATATAGAACCATCCCACCCAACTATATAGAACCATCCCACCCAAATATATAGAACCATCCCACCCAAATATATAGAACCATCCCACCCAAATATATAGAACCGTCCCACCCAAATATATAGAACCATCCCACCCAAATAGGCAGATGCAGCCCAAAGTGTGGTGGAAAGTATAAATTTAGTATACCTTTCACGACGAGTTTTAATTCTAGACTCGTAAAGGATCAAAGGGTACGTGAGTTTCTGAAAGGCTCCCGGAATGAAAGGCATGAACTTAGAAATGGTTGAATAACACTGAACTATACTGAACTAGAGTAATCGAGCTAAACTGTGTTGGTGGTGTAATGGTTTAGAGATGCTTATGTTCTGGGTGTGGTGTCCCGAGTTCGAATCCGGGGAGGACCATATGCTGTTATTAGTTTATTCAAGTGCGTTGGGGTATGTAATTGATGATTAATGTTAATAACGGGGTGTTACTTATTTCGACCAATTGGGAAGGATCAGCCAGGGAAGAGGTATGGATAATTACAGCCCATTTCCTCCATTTTTAGCCTACCTATTTGGAACAGGATGTAGTATGTGGAGTTTGACGACATATATATTTGCATACCGGTAGCTATTTTATCATCATCATTATCCTCTATGACATGCTCAAAAATAAACTTTTACTAAGGAGACGAGAACAGCATTTACTGTATATAAATATATATATATATATATATATATATATATATATATATATACTGTATGTGTTTGTGTGTGTGTGTGTGTGTTTTTTTTGTTTTTTTTTCTATATTCCAACTACTCCCTCTCGGGCATAGGCTGAGAGCCTTTACCGCTGAACACAGTGAGGCCCGTGAGGTCTTGTTCCAGTATAGGGAGTGAGACATGCGAAGCACCCCAGCTCGAAGCAACTCCATCTCTGAAGCCGCTTCGCCTCTGCGCTTCAGTCTCATTCCCCACACTCAGACCCTCACTCTCAGAATGCCACCTATTGAGCAATTAACTCACTAGGCATTGCCCCCCTGTAGCATATTATGAATATGGGAATATTCATACAATGCTATTTAATCAGGGAAAAATGAGGGTATTTTTTTGGCATTTCGGTGTGCTGTGGTAATGCACTGATACTAGGTACAGCACAAATTCCATCCCAATAATATCTTCCCATTGACATATTGGGATTCGAACCCGGGTCCATTGGATTACCAGTCCAGTGGCAAGACCACTCTGCCACACCTCCCCTGTGTGTGTGTGTGTGTGTGTTACTCAGTTACTTGTTCGTCAAGGGGAATCCACGCAATGCGAGCTAAGCTCATTATTATCGCGCCTCCTTAACTGGGAATGTATTGCGTGACATGCATGTTAAGTGTTTTATGTACTGTTGGAATGGCTGTGGATGTGTGTGTAGTCTGTATTTTAGCCAATTGGCGACATCGGAAACGAAGGCTTAGGGTGGATCTGTATGGTACCATTCTCACTATATGGGACCGTCTCGCCCGAAGGCTTAGGTAGCCATCAGCTTAGGTGAACCATATGATACCCATCTCGCCTTGTACCATTTTTGCCAACCCCAAATGGGACGTCACAACATCGTCCACTTATTCCAGGTACCTATTTACAGCTAGGTGAACTGAGGCTAACACATGAAAGGAGACAAGCCCAATTTGTCTCCGCCCGGCCGGGGATTGAACCCCCGACCCCTCGTGTGTGAGACGAGAGCTCTACCTACTAGGCTACGGGCTGTGTGTGTGTGTGTCTGTGTGTGTGGATGAGGGAGACAAAAGTCAGAACTGACTGTAACGAGTGCCTCCCCCAGAGTTGAAAGAGTGACAGGGCCAAAATCAAGGAATGTACAGAATATGTACAGTTGCCTGCAAACCTAACTGGTACAACATACCCTGTTCCAAATATGTAGGCCAGAAATCGTGAACCATAACCTCTGTAACTAAAAAAGGGTTACAGCAAATGGGCTGTAAATTTCCACACCCATTCCCTGGCCGACCCTTTCAAAATGGTAGACATATTACTCGAGGGGAGGTGTGGTGGAGTGGTCTTGCCACTGGACTGGTAATCCAATGGTCCCGGGTTCGAATCCCGATTTATCAATGGGAAGATAGTATTGGGATGGAAATTGTGCTGTACCTAGTATCAGTGCATTACCACAAAGCCCACCGAAATGCCAAAAAAATACCCTCATTGTTCCCTGATCAAATAGCACTGTATGAATATTCCCATAACCAGACTATGTTACAGGGGAACATGTGTCTAGTGAGTTAATTGCTCAATAGGTGGCGTTCTGAGAGTGAAGGTCCGGGTCTTGGGGGTGAGACAGTGAAGCAGCTCCAGAGATGGGGCTGCTTCAAGCCGTGAGTGGGCAACCAAGCTCTAAGTGCTTCACATGTCTCACGGGCTTCACCGTGTTGAACGGTTGAATGTACAAGCTCTCAGCCTTTGCCCGAGAGGGAGTAAGTAGGAATATAGAACAAAATAAAATAAATAAATAAAGTCGTTTGTGAGTTATAGAGGTTAACGGTTAATATATTTAATTAATCAAATTAATAAAATTATGTGGTACTCCCAGGATACGAACCTAAGATACTCTCATCGAAATCCAGTCCATTAACCATTACGTTACCAAAAAGTTAAAGGTTTAAGCACAAGCTCACGATAATATCCATTCTCGAATACTGGATATTAATTTAAGCATGTACTTATTTATACCGAAGTGCACTATGATAACTGCATGGTTAAACGAGTGGAACCTAAATAAATTTGAAATATCACCAACCCACCAATTAACTTGCAAATAAACCTAATTAATGAAATCAATGAAATGCAAGAAATCCGTAAGAAGGGAAGAGAGAAACGTAAAGGTTAGTTAGCCAAGCCAGTATGCTAATTAGTATGCTAATTAGTGTCCATGAAGGAGTTATATATTCTTTTAGCAGAGAAGACATGCCCTTTCCAATTCCAAGTTGGAGTTTTTTACATTGACATTTAGCAGAATTACCAGCTAAAATGCGGTTGTAGTACATTTATAAATAGATACAACTAAATTCAACATACGTTTTATCCACTAGACATCTACTTTATTATTGTATTTCTGTTTAATACCGATGTTTAAGGCACCAACTTCCTTATAGCCTGAAACTCGCAAGTGGTCAATTGGTAAGCCTCTGTTCGCCCTTACTATCTCATTCAACCCCACTGTTTCATTCAACCCCACTGTTTCATTCAACCCCACTGTCTCATTCAACCCCACTGTTTCATTCAACCCCACTGTCTCATTCAACCCCACTGTTTTATTCAACCCCACTGTTTCATTCAACCCCACTGTCTCGTTCAGCCCCACTGTCTCATTCAACCCCACTGTCTCTTTCAACCTCACTGTTTCATTCAACCCCACTGTCTCATTCAACCCCACTGTTTCATTCAACCCCACTGTTTCATTCAACCCCACTGTTTCATTCAACCCCACTGTCTCATTCAACCCCACTGTTTCATTCAACCCCACTGTTTCATTCAACCCCACTGTCTCATTCAACCCCACTGTTTCATTCAACCCCACTGTTTCATTCAACCCCACTGTCTCATTCAACCCCACTGTCTCATTCAACCCCACTGTTTCATTCAACCCCACTGTCTCATTCAACCCCACTGTTTCATTCAACCCCACTGTCTCATTCAACCCCACTGTTTCATTCAACCCCACTGTCTCATTCAACCCCACTGTTTCATTCAACCCCACTGTCTCATTCAACCCCACTGTTTCATTCAACCCCACTGTCTCATTCAACCCCACTGTTTCATTCACCTCAGTGTAAGATTAATTAAGGGGAGATATCCACTTGAGGGACTTTTTTCTTGACCCCTTTCTCTCTCATGTCTAGCATTGCTTTTGAGATTTTAAGATGTTTGCCCCGTTAGTTTGGCGATTTTAAGAACTTTCACCCCATTTTAAGACCTTTTGTGCCATTCAGGTGTCAATTTTATCCTGGCGAGCGATAGCGTGCCTGTAACTTAAGAGGAAACGGCCTTCGGCCGGGACATTTTTCTACCGAAAAATGTACAAATTAATCTTGAAAGGGACTCAAGGGGGTGTAATTTTAAACTTGCTGGAGGTCTAGGGAACAAACTAAATACCTCCCCTTAAAGGTGAGACCGTCGGCAATTTAAGGGGGGATGGGCGTATTTATTGGCTTACTTAATTATTGTTATTAATATGTTTAGTTTCCTCCCTAGACCTCCATCAAGCGTGGTAGTGGAGGTGGTGAAGGGGAAGAAGGTGGAGTTAAGGGGAGATTTCCACTTGAAGGATTTTTTTCTGGACCCCTTTCTCCCTCATGTTTAACTCCACTGTTTTTGATATTTTAAGACGTTCGCCCCATTAGTTTGGCGATTTTAAGAAGTTTCGCTCCATTTCTGTCAATTTTTAGACATTTCGTGCCATTTAGGTGTCGATTTTTTCCTGGCGAGCGATAGCGAGCCTGTAATGTAAGAGGGAACGGCCTTAGGCCAGGAAATTTTTCTACCGAAAAATGTGCACATTTATCTTGAAGAGGGTCAAGGGAGTGTAATTTTTAAGCTTGATTGAGGTCTAGGGTACAAACTAAATAATACCTCCCCTGAAATGTATATCTTTATATGCCCTGTTATATTTCTATTGTTCGCATATCTATTACCGTATCCGTCATGTTATTATTGATATATATTATCTCCCCTTAGCTCGCGTGGTGCTATGTTAACCCTCTCCTACATGTGACGCGATTTTGAGCCTATTTGGGGATACTTTAAAGCCTTTGTTACCATCAGGGGTATTTAGAAACCTTTAGTTTAGTTACTTCAACCTCTGCAGTTGTCTTTGAGTTAGCTGTGTTGAGCCTATTGGGGATACTATAAAGCCTTTGTTACCATCAGGGGTATTTAGAAACCTTTAGTGTAGTTACTTCAACCTCTGCAGTTGTCTTTGAGTTAGCTGTGTTGAGCCTATTGGGGATACTTTAAAGCCTTTGTTACCATCAGGGGTATTTAGAAACCTTTAGTTTAGTTACTTCAACCTCTGCAGTTGTCTTTGAGTTAGCTGTGTTGAGCCTATTGGGGATACTTTAAAGCCTTTGTTACCATCAGGGGTATTTAGAAACCTTTAGTGTAGTTACTTCAACCTCTGCAGTTGTCTTTGAGTTAGCTGTGTTGAGCCTATTGGGGATATTTTAAAGACTTTGTTACCATCAGGGGTATTTAGAAACCTTTAGTTTAGTTACTTCAGCCTCTGCAGTTGTCTTTGAGTTAGCTGTGTTGAGCCTATTGGGGATACTTTAAAGCCTTTGTTACCATCAGGGGTATTTAGAAACCTTTAGTTTAGTTAATTCAACCTCTGCAGTTGTCTTTGAGTTAGCTGTGTTGAGCCTATTGGGGATACTTTAAAGCCTTTGTTACCATCAGGGGTATTTAGAAACCTTTAGTTTAGTTACTTCAACCTCTGCAGTTGTCTTTGAGTTAGCTGTGTTGAGCCTATTGGGGATACTTTAAAGCCTTTGTTACCATCAGGGGTATTTAGAAACCTTTAGTGTAGTTACTTCAACCTCTGCAGTTGTCTTTGAGTTAGCTGTGTTGAGCCTATTGGGGATACTTTAAAGCCTTTGTTACCATCAGGGGTATTTAGAAACCTTTAGTTTAGTTACTTCAACCTCTGCAGTTGTCTTTGAGTTAGCTGTGTTGAGCCTATTGGGGATACTTTAAAGCCTTTGTTACCATCAGGGGTATTTAGAAACCTTTAGTTTAGTTACTTCAACCTCTGTAGTTGTCTTTGAGTTAGCTGTGTTGAGCCTATTGGGGATACTTTAAAGCCTTTGTTACCATCAGGGGTATTTAGAAACCTTTAGTTTAGTTACTTCAACCTCTGCAGTTGTCTTTGAGTTAGCTGTGGGCAGAAAACTAATTGTGGAGAGGTAATTATAAGAGTGAGAGAACTCTATTTCTTATTGCTAATCTGGCAACCTCTGCGTCATATGTGCGTGAAAGAGTTAATGTGTTGTGTTTCTATAGTTGTCAATGTTTCCCATCAGCTCGTTAAGGGGAGATTTCCACTTGAGGGATTTTTTTCTTGACCCCTTTCTCCCTCATGGTTAGCCCCATTGCTTTTGAGATTTTAAGACGTTTGCCCCATTATTTTGACGATTTTAAGAACTTTCAACCCATTTCTGTCAATTTAAGACCTTTCGTGCCATTTAGGTGTCGATTTTATCCTGGCGAGCGATAGCGAGCCTGTAATTTAAGAGGAACCGGCTTTCAGCCGGGAAATTTTTCTACCGAAAAATTTACAATTTAATCTTGAAAAGGGGTCAATGGGGCGTATTTTAAAGCTTGATGGAGGTCTAGGGAATAAACTGAATACCTCCCCTTAATGCTATGTATGTTATGGTATATGTCATTCATGTGTCTACCATTCTCATATCTACCTCTGAGCTCGTTTATGTGTCTACCATTCTCATATGTACCTCTGAGCTCGTTTATGCTATATTTATGATGCTATGTTATTCATGTGTCTACCATTCTCATATCTACCTCTGAGCTCGTTTATGAGTCTACCATTCTCATATCTACCTCTGAGCTCGTTTATGAGTCTACCATTCTCATATCTACCTCTGAGCTCGTTTATGAGTCTACCATTCTCATATCTACCTCTGAGCTCGTTTATGCTATATTTATGATGTTATGTTATTCATGTGTCTACCATTCTCATATCTACCTCTGAGCTCGTTTATGAGTCTACCATTCTCATGTCTACCTCTCAGCTCGTTTATGCTTATTTATGATGTTATGTCATTTATGTGTCTACCATTCTCATATCTACCACTGAGCTCGTTTATGCTATACTTGTTATGTTATAATTATGTTAACTATGGTTCTATCAGTCTCATATCTTCCACAGAGCTCGTTTGTGCTATATATTATTCTCGTATCACCCTATAGCTCGTGCAGTGGTGGTGATGGACGCAGCAAGGTGGAGGAAAGCGGTACTATTTTTAGATGTTGTGTTTCTATCGGGGTCATAATATCCCCTCAGTTCATTTATCCGGTATATTTGATGTTATACTGAATATCATCTATGTTTCTATCATTCTCGTATCATCCTCTGAGCTCGTTCATGTTATATTTGTGTATGTTATATGTATCACTTATGTTTCTATCATTCTCGTATCTACCTCTGAGCTCGTTTGTTATATTTGTGTATGTATCAATTATGTTTCTATCATTCTCGTATCATCCTCTCAGCTCGTTCATATTATATTTTTGTATGTTATATGTATCACTTATGTTTCTATCATTCTCGTATCTACCTCTCAGCTCGTTCATGTTATATTTTTGTGTTTTCTATGTATCAATTATGTTTCTACCATTCTCATATCTACCTCTGAGCTCGTCTTATGTTATATTTGTGTATGACCTTGGTGACCCTGGTCTCTGGGTCTTCTCCTGGATGGCCTACTGTAGATGTGTGTGAATTTGTATTTTGTTTTTGTGTGTTCATTGCTTTCTGTTGTGTTGTCCCTATTCTGACTCTGTCTTGAGTTGCCCCCCCCAAAAAAAAAATATATATATATATAAAAAAAAAATGAAAAAAAAAAAAGGAGGAAAAGTTGGGATTGGGCCTGGGTATATAGATAGATAGATAGATAGATATGTATCAATTATGTTTCTATCATTCTCGTATCTCCCTTTCAGCTCGTGTGGTGGTGGTGGAGGCGGTGAGGGGGAGGGAGGCGGTATTGGCGTGTGAGGTGGGGAGCTTAGACCCCTCTGACCGGGTCTATGTGGTCTTGTGGTACAGGAACACTCAGCAGGTACCGTTCTACAGGTTAGTGTACCGTGGTGGGGTGCAGGTATTGGGCTACAGTATTTGTATTGACGATAGTGCGTTGCTATGTGTGCGATTTGTTTGCTCGGGAACCAGCTTAACCCCTTGAAGCTCTGACGCGGTTTAGCAGTTTATTTGGGCTATCATTAGACGATTTTATGCAGCTTAGGAAGGATCTGTGGGTATTAAAAGGGTAAGTACTATCTCAATCAACCCTTTGACTTCCGTATACCGTTACTAATCTGAATAAAATCGTCTAATAGTAGCCAGAAAACAGAACAGAAACGCGTATTGGAGCTTGAAAGGGTTAATTTGCTCATGTAGTAATGTACACCCTATGTGGTGGATTGTGTTCTTTTATTTATACATTATTATTTTACTTAAGCGTTGTTTCCACATAGCGATTTTGATTAGTTGTTTTGTCTTTTTTCTGTGTTCGTATAAGTTTTGCTTTGTTTATTTTGCAAGTTTTACATTATAATAGGTAGCGCCAACGAACTTGACAATTTTCTTGACCCCTTAACTTCTCATAACTCAAACTCAATTTAAGCAATCGAGCTGACATTTCTATCATTAGGGAAGAGCCCACCAGGAAATAGGTGTGGATATTTACAGCCAGTTTGCTCTAGGCCCTTTTGAGTTATGAGAAGTTAAGGGGTCAAAAAAATTGTCAAGTTTGTGGGCGCTACCTATTATAATGTAAAACTTGCAAAATAAACAAAGCAAAACTTAAACTCTCTCTCTCTCTCTCTCTCTCTCTCTCTCTCTCTCTCTCTCTCTCTCTCTCTCTCTCTCTCTCTCTCTCCTCTTACTTATAAGATATGTAAACATTAGGTGAGGTAATTGTAAAACTCCTACCTTGGTGAGTATTTGCATTTTATCTTAATGTCAGATTTAAGTAACACCGTTTGGACTCATTTCTATACCTTGCATTACATTTTATAGGATCAAGTTACACGGTGATTTTATATAATTGTATTTATATATACAGTATATATTGTATATATACGTATATATATATATATATACCGGTATATATATACCGGTAATTAATTTTATTTTTCTAATATATATTTGTATATTTTGTTTGCATTTTTCCCCCTTTCACGATACCAAGGCATATATATACATGTGTTGTTGTTGTTGTTGTTGTTGTTCCCCAAGCTGCCTGGCCGAACAGCCCCAAGGCCCCGAGCAATTCCAAGGCCATAACCGAGCGCCCCCACAGAACCCTCCCTGCCGACCACAATAAAGCCTGGGTGACCGAAGCCACTCCATGGCGGGGAGCTGAGGAGGGTGCGGAAACGCCCGGGAAACCAAAGCCCCACCCAGGGCCCTGTGCCCCTCAGCAATTACGAAGAAAAAGTTGAGGGGCAAAGGAAAAATGTGACGCTTTGGCTTCCAATCTTGGTAGATTGGGAGGTCAATCCACGGAAAAGACGCCGTCACTTGAGATCTAGAAAATATATAAGTTAAAGGAACAGTCAGAGTAAGCTATGGGTATGGCAGAGATCGCTCAGTTCTCACTCTGATAGACCAGCACATCACCACATGGCTAGAACCCAATCCTCTCAGCATCAGCTAGGAAGGGCCCTAGAAAGCCGCCTTTGGCGGGGGGATAGCTCCCCTATTTCAACCCCTTTCGGGGTCGGGCACCCGCCCGTGTGTATCTGGATATGATTAGATGCAGATTATTAAGAGTATCTGGGGTTCAAAGAGTTATGTGTGACCGAATATTTATGACATTTTTATTTACAGCGGAAATTTCAGTGTGTGTGTGTGTGTGTGTGTGTGTGTGTGTGTGTGTGTGTGTGTGTGTGTGTGTGTGTGTGCGTGTGTGTATTGTAAATAAGGAATAATTCACTTGCCAATACCTATTGCTCTAGTGTTGATCAATATTCTCAAGGGAGCCCACCTCGCTTTTTTTACTTTCTCTCCCTCTCTTTCTGGCGTGTATCCATTCGGCCCCATTCAGCCTACTGTTTTAAGACGTTTACCCCCATTCAGGTGTCAATATTTTCCTGGCGAGCGATAGCGAGCTAGCATATATATGTATATATTTTCTATGACAGTAAGCTGAATTTGTACATTTTGCTATGGAAAAATATGTCTCCAGCGAAGCCGGATTTCTCCACACAAAGTTGGCTCGCTATCGCTCGCCAGGAAGAAATAGAAGAAATATAGAAATATTTGTATTTAGCCAAAACAAATATTTATACATTGTAAATAAAGAACACATTTCATAGTGTTAAAAGGCTGAGCCTTATGAGAGTAAACTCTCTTAAAAAAGGCACATACATGTTTTTGCCTCGAGTTGAATCTCACACAAAAATTGCACTCATATTTTGGCTAATACGGTACATAAACATGTTGCACATATATACAGTATATACCCATACACACACACCCACACATATACAGTATATACCCATACACACACCCACACATATACAGTATATACCCATACACACACACACACATATACAGTATATACCCATACACACACACCCACATATACAGTATATACCCATACACACACCCACACATATACAGTATATACCCATACACACACCCACACATATATACAGTATATACCCATACGCATACAAAAATACAGTATATACCCATACACACACACACACATATACAGTATATACCCATACACACACACACACATATACAGTATATACCCATACACACACCCACATATACAGTATATACCCATACACACACACACATATACAGTATATACCCATACACACACCCACACATATACAGTATATACCCATACACACACCCACACATATACAGTATATACCCACACACACACCCACACATATACAGTATATACCCATACACACACACCCACATATACAGTA